>JANHFX010010516.1:128459-174616 GCA_027560015.1 Chloroceryle amazona
AAGAGGAGGAGAGAGGAGGAAGAGGAGGAGAGAGGAGGAAGAGGAGGAGAGAGGAGGAAGAGGAGGAGAGAGGAGGAAGAGGAGGAGAGAGGAGGAGGAGGAGGAGAAAGGAGGAGGAGGAGAGAGGAGGAGGAAGAGAAAGGAGGAGGACGACAGAGGACAATTGGTGAAACCACTAATGAGCTTATTTAACACAGTGACTTCCACACTGCTTTATTAATTTAGAAATTATAGAATTGGAAGAAGTCCCTGTAACAGAAATTAGAAGGAAATAAAATTGCTTAAGTTTGAAACCAAGGAAGCTACACATGTGGCCCCAAAACCGACCTAAAAATATAGTACAAGATGCAAGAGTCTTGTCTGGTTTTGAGATTCATTGATCCAAATGAAAATAACAAATGTGTCATAGCTAACCAAGAAAAACTGGAAACCACTTCATGCTGAAATAGACTTACTGTTCTCTTGATAAAACTTCATGGAATGAAAACACTGCCAAAGCCATATATTACTTGAGAGAAAAATGCAGAAAAGGGGTTATTAGACATATTTCTAAAGAATGGCACAGTTGTACTACTTGGACTTGTGATTTCCCAGTCAAATAGTTTTCTATTGAGCTACAAACGGCCTCTGCTGAGTTTAAAGATTGAAGAGATCAAAAGCAGCGTATGTAGCTCAGCAACTAATGCACAGGCCTGACTGGGAGAGATACTAGAGCTCTGTTTCCTAGAGATGCAACCTTGGCTGGTTCACTTCAGCTGCATCACTCTCAGTTTTCTTTGGCATTGCTGTGTGTTCAGGAAAGCACATATACTTACAACAATGTGCAAACATTTGTTTAAGGGCTATTATGACCAATGGTATTTGAATTTGTGATTAAATGCTGACCTAATTAGGGCCTTAGATAGCAAATACAGATTACATGCTCATGCTGTACCTGGAAAAGAGAGCTCCCTCGTCTGTGGCCAAAATCTCTAAGCACAGGAGCATCACATACTGAAACAACAACAAAAAAAAGGAAATGATTCCCCTTCTGTGGTGAAGTGATACTTACATTTTGAGCCTGAATCCGCTGTTTTGAAAAGTTAAGTCTGAATGCAATAAACTGTTAGGAATTAGCACAAGCTTCTGTATCTACCTGGGATACTGTCAGTGTGATTTATTTTATTCTGTTTTGTCATTTGTTTTTTTGTTAGGGTTTTTTGGTTTGGTTTTTGTTTTTTAAGTTGCTTTTCTTTTTTTCAAATGGAGATGCCTACTTTTCTATATTTGGGAATATTCCATCTGCCTTTGGCAAGCTTTAAATACACTAGAGCTTATTAAGAGCTAAATATGAGCTGTAATACACAGAATTACGTTTAGCTGATAAAGATATGTAAACAATTCTGTACATAACTGATATTCATCAGTATTTCAACTGTTTGGTAAGTTTTAAGCATTTCCAGCATTGAAGAAAAACACTAGCAGTAAGCAATCATGGTGTTGCAGAATCTAGGAGATAGTAAAATAATAGCATTTCTTTCGTATTTAGTGGTTTGTATTTCCAAAGGACTATACAATCATGAACTAATTAAGCTAAGGCTTACACTGAATTTTACCGATAAGGACATTAAAAGCCTTTAGCAAATGTTTAATTGAAATAACTGCCGCACATTAATTCCAAGATACTTGTTTTAGTATCACAGAGATTTAGCAAACACCTAATGAGAATGAACTCAACATGCCCCAGTGCACAGAATCCTGTAGGTACTCTTCTGGAGTCTCAGCTAGCAAGAAACTGCTTTGAAATGACATCTTAAGAGCAAATGAAGGACATGTTAGGAATAGAAAGAACCTAATAATGCACTGTCCCATAGATGATGAGCAGAAGTCATAATCTTTAAGATTGTCTTTTAGCTGACAGGACAGTTTTCCACGGAGAAAAAAGCTTTCACTTTGTCCTTTCAGTAGTTCTGAATTTGACTCTCAAATCCAAAGGTTTGCCCTCTGTAAACCAAGGGTAACCTGGCAGAGGATGCATGGTGATGAACACAAAGGTTTTCTCAGAATAAAAGGTATTAAACAGCACTGGGCCCAGTATCGATCTCTGAGAACCCGGCTTGTGCCATGTTGCAGTTTGAAAAGCTATTGACCAGCACCCTCAGGGTATGGGCTGGTCAGGAAGCTCCCACCCACTGCAGAGACCACTCAGCTGGACCACGCCACGGCACTTTCAGGGGAGGCTGTGGGAAACTCCATCTTCCGATGGAGAAAGCCAAGTCATCATCCACTGCTTGCCCCACATCAACTGAGCAGGTTACTTTGTTGTAGAAGGTGATGGGTTTGTGAAGCACAATTTGCTTTGATAATATTTCAAGAAAGAAATTATATACATGTAGATAACATGCTGAATTTAAATTTAACACTGGTTCTCCTTAAATAAACGTACAGAAACAGTAAGATGAGTATAGGAAAATGAAACTGCTTAGCCAGTAAGTAGGTGGTGGTCCATAAGGAAATAAAGCTAGACATGGAATAGCTTATTCCAGTACACTTGCCTCTAATATTTGATACGTTGTTATAAATTAATGAGTGTCACTTTACTTATTTATTAAATACAGCTCCATACACTATGCATATCAGTCTGAAGATCTGTCTTCAGACAATCAATGAAAATATAGACATACAGCCAACTGTACTCATTTCCAGGACCTACAGGAAAAAGAAAAGTATATACAGTGTTCAGTGAGAGTCTGACTGGATGGGTTTTCTGAAGGCTTTCCTAAATCTTCTCCACCTTCCACAGAATCAGAAGATAAGCACTTACTCTCCTGCACTCACAAAATAAAAATGATACCTGACATAACAGCAGAACTTACTAGGCAGATGTGGATTCATTCTTCCAAGCAGATAGACGAATGCAAATGTTTGCCTCAAGTTCTAGACGTGATCATTTAATTTACACTGCCTTGCATTATGTTAATAATTTCTATCCTAAATAAAGTCAGAGAAAGTATTTGTCACCAACTCCAGTGGGACTCCAATTTCTTTAATATACTTACCACATAGAAAATTGACTTGATTTCACAAAACAGTTCTTAAATCTATAAAGAACAATTTTATTTTCAACATTTTTATGAAAGAGGAAAAAAGGAAAAAGCCACCTCATAGTATGCATGCATATTCACAAAACACTACCACAGGAGATTTAAAACTGCATAAACTGTGAACAAATGTTGAATTGTGGGGTGGGGTTAAAGCAACTTCACATTAGTGAGCTATCCTATGGTGGCTTTCATTATTGATTCTCTGTCAACATCATGTTAGTTCTTTTCTAAATGAGTTCTGTGGCTTGAACTTGAAAAAAAGTCTTGCAGTGGAGTCCACAGGTTCATTCTAATTGCTGTTTTTCCTGGTGGACTGCACCACGCCAACCTGTCACTCACCAAGACCATTTGTCTGTGAACAGACTTAATTAAACACCTCAAATCCAATTTCTTTGATCCTTTCCACTATTAAAAAAAACACATGCACTCCATCAGCTATGATGAGTATTCTACAAAAAAACTCTTTTAACATACTCATTGGCGTTATTCTCTACTGCTGAAGAAACAAAGAATTCAAAAAACAAGGAGATTAATTAGGAAGTGGAAAAAATAGTTCTAAAGACAAAAAAGAATTTGTTAACTCCTAAGTAATCACCAGATTAAAGAATAATTCATAGCACCACAGCACCTACACATCTCTTCCTTTTTTGTTCCTCTCTTTCAAATAGGATCTTCAATATGCAATGCAGGCTTGACTGAATATAAATTTTAAGTTATCTTTCTTCAGATCTAAACAGGTAATTGCATTATTTTTTTGTGGAAGAGGTAAGCATTTTCAGCGTCCTTTTCCACGGCTTAAACATCCAGCACTGGTAAAAAAGGTTTAAGTGAAAACACCTCAAATAAAAACGTGCAGTTTCATTAGAAAGGTGCTTTTGCTTTCTATTCTCAACAAACATTCTTGCAATTTAAACTTTAGATATTCAATTGTTTTCAAATTACATTCACTCATGTCTAGTCTCATAATTGCATTTGCAAAGTCTTGGGCATGTTCAAAAAGATGAATCTCACACCTTTGTAACACAGGTTATTCTGCATTTGCTGGGTATTCACTGCACCATCATACATTCACAAAGTCTTCAATGTAGATTGCTAAGAGTTATAATTACAAAGCATTTCTTGATAATAATTTTATGAATAATGAGTATTCTCCTACCTTGGGAAATAAGATTTTTGTATTTTAGAAAATGCTGTTTCTGGGTGTGCTTTTATGAAAGGAAATTGCTGGGTTTATTACTGCAGGGTCTTTAATGCCAGGTGGGCTAATTCTCCCTTCGTGCTCTCAGCTATTTCCAAGAGGTTTATGGCTGCACAAAGGAGATCTGGTCTTTGCAGCCATCCTGAAGAGTTATCCCTATATGACAGATACTTAACTGGCTAGGTAGTATTTTACTACTTTAAGTAAGGCTGAACTAACACACACTCAATAAATAATCAGCCCAACCTCTAAAATTGGATTGTATTATGCAAACATCTGTGGATTCACACCCTTCCCAAGAATAGCAAGAGAAGAGAGTTTGATTACCTTATTATTTTCTTGCTTTAGCCATTTGGAGTTTGGGAATACAAAGTTTCTATGATCAGGACATTTAACAAAGAAATGCACTGAGGCTTCATAATTACTTTGAGCTTCTGAAGCAGTGTTCAAATATTGCCACAGTGGGTTCTGTCATTAGAGTTTAGATCCTTCACAATGTAAAAATCTAAAGGCTTATTTTCATGTCTGGTGCAGCAAATAATGTAAGCTGCCTTGAAATACAATAGTAATCAATCTAAGAAAGACAAACACATCCAAACCAGTGTGCACACCTCATCTGTGTATTGCCAGGCTTGATATTCCCTTCCATTGAGTTTGTATCACCTTCAGGAAACATAAAGTAACAAGACAGCTTGCAAAAAAAGGGAAACTAATGCAATGTGCTTGATCACCGGTGTCAGAAGAACCAGACTCATCATCCCTGTGTCATTTCACAGAATCACAAAGAATTTCCTATATTGGAAAAAACCTTTAAGATCATCTAGTCCAATTGCTAACCTAACACTGAGAAGACCTTGACTAAACCATATGCCTCAGCACTACGTCTACATAACTCTTAAATACCTCCAGTGGTAGAGACTCAACCACTTCCCTGGGCAAGCCATTCCAGTGCCCAATAGCCCATTCAGTAAAGAAATTCTTCCTCGTATCTAATCTAAACTTCCCTTGGTGCAAGTCCATCTCCTCTTGTTCTATCACTTGTTACTTGGAGAACAGACTGACCCCCCTCTCACTACAACTTCCCTTCAGGTCTCCCCTGAGTCTCCTCTTCTCCAAGCTAATCAATCCCAACTCTCTGAGCTGCTCCTCATAAGACATGCTCCCAGCCCCTCTCCAGCTTTGCTGCCCTTCTCTGGACACACTGTAGTGCCTCAGTGTCCTTCTTGTAGTACTAAGACCAACCCACTCCTTTAACACTCAGTAACATACTGTATCTCTATAGATGCCATAGCCATCTGCCTCGTACAAATGCATACATCAGCTCTCTAGAATACTGGTAAATCTTTGCAAATACAATTGTTTTATTAACTCCACATACCAGTGGGATTGAGAGAAAAAAGAACCAAGCAAACCACTAACAAACACACAAAACCAAACAAACCAACCAAACACAAAAAGACCCCTGTCAATACAATCTTTTATTTGAAGGAAAAATACTCCCTGGAATAAGGCAGAAGAAGTGCCTGAATTAGTCAAGATTCAAAGTACTACAGCAGGTGATGGTTCTGCTGCACACATGCAAAATGGTTTATCTGGTACTGAAAGAGATTGGACATTGACTTGTTCCAGATATGCTCTCTTGGCAGAGGGACAGATTTGTGAATTTGCAGAGTACAAATATTCATGCTGAAAGTATTAGCCTGTCCTCTGTTGTGGCGACTACCACTCTTGCTATTCATTTCTCCCATTCTTTAAATTCTACTTTACATCACAGCACTCTACATCCGAGCAGCATCACTAACATAACTGGAGTTACTACTCAGCATGATATGACTGGCAACAGTATTTCATTTTTCTGATTGTCCTAATCTATGAGGCTTCCAAGCATCAGTTCTCATTCTGGGTAAAATATGATAAAGAGAAAGCAGAATCTTAAAAATCTGCTCTGCTTGATAATGCTCTAAACTTACCAACTAAGCATGTATGATGACAGTGCTGCCATCCTGCATAACAACAACAGAAAAAACTGCCCTCAGTCAGACCAGTTGTCCTTCTGGCCCACTCTTCTGTCTCTGACCTGTTCAATGGGTTAAGCTATTTACAGGTAGCACAGAATTTACAGGCCATGTTCTGTGGGCCGCTCCCCTTACCCTTCCCCAGCAGCCATAACTGCAGTAGTGGGGATGTTAGTGGCTCCTACCTGTCCCAGTGCTTTCGGCACACTTTTATAGACCTGTTGTTCATGAATTTGTTCCAAACCCTTTCCAGACCTCCTGATATTGTCTGCATTCACAGACCTCAGCAGCAGCAAATCTGTATCTTGTGCTGAAGGATCTGGTGAACAGCTCTTCCACCATATTCAGCTTAGCTACTGACTTCAGAATTCTGAAAACTTCAGCTCATTACCTCCCCTGCCCTAGCAGCAACTAGGTATTTCAAGCATCCGAATGCTTCTGCCTTCAAACACACAGGGCTGTGATCAGCAGCGCAGAGTCAAGTTGGAGGCCTGTGGCCAGTGGTGCTCCCCAAGGATCAGTACTGGGTCCAGTTTTGTTCAATATCTTCATCAACGACCTGGACAAGGGGATAGAGTCTACCTTCAGCAAATTTGCTGATGATACAAAACTGGGAGGGGTAGCTGACACACAGGAAGGCTGTGCTGCTATCCAATGAGATCTGGACAGGCTGGAGAGCTGGACGAGGTGAACCTCATGAAGTTCAATAAGGAGAAGTGTAAAGTCCTGCATCTGGGGAGGAGTAACACCAGGCATCAGTACAGGGTTGGCATTGTCCAGCTGGAAAGCAGCACCACAGAGAAAGACCTTGGAGTCCTGGTGGATAGTAAGTTACCCATGGGACAGCAATGTGCCCTCGTGGCCAGGAAGGCCAAGGGCATCCTGGGTTGCATTAAGAAAACTGTGTCCAGGTCTAGGGAGGTTCTCCTGCCTCTCTACTCTGCCCTACTGAGACCACACCTGGAATACTGTATCCAGTTTTGGACTCCTCAATTTAAGAGAGACACGGATCTACTGGAGAGAGTCCAAAGAAGCGCTTTGAGGATGATTAAGGAACTTGAGCATCTCCCCTATGAAGAAAGACTGAGGGAACTGGGCCTGTTTAGTCTTGAGAGGAGATGACTGAGAGGGGATCTTATTAATGTCTATAAATATCTGAGGTGGGTGTCAAATGGAAGGAGCCAATGTCTTTTCTGTAGTGCCCAGGCATAGGACAAGGAACAATGGGTATAAACATAGAAGGTTCCACCTCAACATGAGGAGAAACTTCTTTACTGTGGGGGTGACAGAGCCTGGAACAGGCTACCCAGAGAGGTTGTGGAGTCTCCTCCTTTGGAGACTTTCAAAACCCACCCGGATGTGTTGCTGTGTGGCCTGCCCTGGGTGATCCTGTGCTGGCAGGGGGGTTGGACTCCATCTACAGAGGTCCCTTCCAACCCCTAACATTCTATGATTCTACAACATGCTTAACTACTCCGAGTTGGAACATGGTGTCAAAGAACTGAAAAAGAGAGTTTATAAACATAAAGGCCAACAGCTAGATTTAAGCTTCATGATGAATTATACTCGGGGATAAAAACCCCAAACATATAAAACCCAGCAACACACCCAAACACCGTACTGGTCTATTACCTGTACTCAGAGTAACTGTTGCTATGTCAGTGTTTGTGCTTTACACACATTCAGAAACATCCTGTCTTGCAAACAGAGGACACTTGCACATCACAGCCCAAATGGTGCTATTACCACTTGATTCAAAAAGCCCAAACTCTGAATTAAGTAATTCATAAGAAGAGCAAGGTGGGTGATGACCCACCTTGCAAACACTGTGAAAAGGCTCGGGTAATTCGCACCTACTGAACTCCACTGATTCTTGGCAGTACAAATGGCAGCTAGTTTAGAGCTAGACAAACGAAAACTATGCTTTCAAGAGATTTACTGATGTGGGATTTTTTTGTCCTCACACATTGCTGCCACAGATGGTGCTCAGCAATTACCAACTTTACCTTATAATTTCATAACTTTTAAGCTCATCCTGACTCAAAAGATTTATTACTCCTGTTTCAGCCTTGGCATCAATAACGAAAAAGCAGTATAATTTCTGAACATATCAAACCAGCAAAGACAGGAGGGGAAAATCAATCTATAGATAAATTAAGATCAATTCAGTAAGTGGGTGGTCTCAACCCTGCCAATTCAGTAATAAGTTCCAGTTCAGAATCTTTTGTTTTGTAATTGTGCTTGGAAACTTTTTCCGATTACCCAAGTAAGTAGAGATCAATGTGTACAAGCAGCACAACTTAAATGCCAGAGTTTATGGGCTTAATAGGAGCAATAGTTCCCACATTTCAGCTCTTTTGTCCACCAGCATAGGCACCGAGAGGTCAAGTTTCCTTTATCACTACTTTTTTTTTGTGCTGCCCCTTGGGAAGACCTCAGAGTAGGTGTTCGCTGTAAGGATGATCAGAAATAGATAAAAGCCATTCATTAAAACTTTGTACATAGATTCATATATAAAATACTTAAGCTTTCTTTTGAATTTGAGTCTGTTTCTCCTACTACCAATCCATTATGTAGACCAAGCAGAAACGTAACTGAAGTAGAAATCTTTTTAGAGTACAGTATAATTATTGTTTACTAAGCTTTTAAGTATCTTTAGGCAATAAGTTTTTTATGGTGAGAATGCAATAATTTCATATAGTCTTTTTAGAAGTATTTTCATTTCTCTGAACAATTAAAAAAAAATTCTAAATTATTTTAGGGTTTACTTTTCCTAAATCCCTAATGCACACACAGAAGAAGAGACTTTTAGAGTAGAAAATAGTACAGAGTTGGTTTAATCACTCTTCCAGTCTCTATACAAAACACAAGGTATATTTCAAAGTTTGAGGGACTGTACCATAAAAGTTACCATGATCAAAACTGAAAAGTGGCATTAGATTTGATTCAATAAACTAGTGTTTAAAGAAGGCAGAAAGAGCCCTGAGCAATACTGTAAATTCCATGTAGTCTCAAAGCATTCCCATTTTAGAGTGCCAGAAGACTTACCCGTGTTATCTCTTATTATAAAAGCTACAGAGACATACCACAGCCAGAGTGCTGTATTCTCTTCTAATTGAGTATTGCCAAATTACCAGCACAGGTTATTCCCTCTAAGTATGCAGCAGCAAACTGCAGAGATTTTTTCAAAATATCAGGCTTTTAGCCCTTTATCCTTACAATTAATACGATGGGAAGGATCTTGATGTTTGCTACACATTGTACCAGTAAGTTTCCATGCTATTGCAAGGCATAAGCACACACATGGAGTTTCAGGGGATAGTAGGACTTACTTTCTTCCAACTCTAGAAAGCAAAGCGTACCAGCGCTTCTACTACTTCATAAATCAACAGAAAAATTAGTGACAAATGGTGTTGCTCTACAAACTGTAGCCTAATCTTAAAAATATTTTTAAATTCTTGTAAGTAAATTTTTCATTGTACACTGAAGTGGCACTTTCATCTGTACTGAAAGTAGTAACGATTTTTTTTTTTCTTTGTATATAGATAAAACCAGTTTGAGGTTATGTACAAAGACCCAGAATGCACATTTTGCTCTTTCTCCAAACAGTGTGAATTGACATCATTCTACTCAATACTGAGGAAGTATCATCAGTACTTAAGTGTGACACAAGTCAAACATGGTTAAATTCAGAAAAGACTCTGATCTGCCATTTCTCATTATGCAAGTCGGTCCTACAGTCTATCATTAGAAGGTACTTACTGAAAAAATGTCAAACATATAGAGCATGTCTCTTGAATCAAAACATCAGAACTAATTCTTATCAAGACAAATTAAACAACTTCACAATGAAATAGAGTGTTGGTCTGATTTCCTTATGCAGTGACTGTACTTCAAAACAGAATCAACATGACTTCTTTTTCTTTAAATAAAAAAAGGCAAAGAACCAAACAGTCTCAACCCACAATCCACTAGACTTTTCTGGCAAAAAAATCACTGAAAATAAACTGAACAAGAACAGAGGAGAGGTGGCTAACTCATCCAGCTCCAATTTCCATGAAGTATTCAACTAGGTCCAGTCACCATGGACCTCAAATTAAGCTGACATAAGATAAGAGGAAAGGTCCTCACAGGGATAAGTAACTAAAAGATTGGAAACAAAGAGCTGCAATAAATGGTCAATTTTCTCAGTGCTGGGAAGGCACCAGTGGAATACCACAGGCATCTTCACTGGGGCCTCAGCTGCTCAACAATTCAGGAATGATCAGGAAAAGAGAATGGAGAGGAGATTAAGTTTGCTACTGATGATAAGTTTTTCAGGGGAAGAAAAACTAAAGTTGACTGCAAAAAGGAGTTGCAGAAAGTCTCTGTGGCACTGAATGATTAGGGATAAAACAGCACATGACATTCAAACTAGACAAATGTAAAGTAATGAACTTGGCAAAGAAAACAGTTCTCACTTTATGCACCCAGTGATTGATTCTGAATCAGCTACTACCAAAATTGAAAGAGATCTTAGGTTAAAACAATAGCCTTATGAACATATCAGCTCAGTAGCTTAGGAATTACTGTTAAACAGAGAAACACCTCAGAAAATGTAATGCTACTGGGTAAAGTCAGTGTTGTGCCCACAACATGATTGTTATGTGGAATTCTGGTCCTTTCATCTGAGAAAAGCCATATAGTAGAATTTGAAAAAAGTTCTCAAAAATTCTCAAAGGTAACCAAATCACTTGCAGAGAAGGAAGATATTTACAGGCTAGGATGCCCAGTCTAGAAAAGCATTGACCTAGAGCCAGCTGAAAGTCACAACAGGAATGGAGGAGGTGAACGAAAAATCAGTTCGCTGCCTCTTCCACTGCAAAAGCAAGAAAGCCTCAAAAGCAAACTGGCAGTTGAAGGTTCAAAATTAAAAACTAGGCAGCCACTTCTTCACCTAAAGCAAAGATGAACTGTGGAACTCCAGGGTACAAGACACTATGAATGCTAAAACCACACACGGATACACAAACTTTGGGTAATATTCATAAAAGAAAAATCTGACAGGCCATTAAGAACAAAAAGGGTGTCTCTGGTTCAAGTAGCCCCTTTTCCTCAGAAGCCAGGAGAGTGTTCATCAGATTTACCACAAAGTGTCTCCTCCTCATACACATTCCTTTTTACCTCATGCCTGAGCGGGGATATTGACTTATCTGGGGTGTTAATCCAACCTGTTGTATTTTTATGGGCTCTACAGACAGGATCCTAGTAGCCATCATGTCCATGAAGAACTGTAGTATCAGAATCCTAAGGGTACCAATTTTAAAAGCCTGTCTCAGTAGGACCAACTCTGTCTATCTTCAGTAATTTCTAGAAACACACACATTCCTTTTAGAGGTCAATTTTCCATTCTGGTAGCAAAAGTATTTAAAATGAGAAGCAAATAATAATAATGTGCATATTAATTTCACTCATCAGTAGGTTCAAAAGTCCTTTATAAAGGAAAGGAAGATCAATAATCTGCTCTGTAGATGAGAGGAATAAATGGCAGAGCAAACTACATAAAATCAACCTCAAATGCTGGTTCAATGCTCTGTACATTGAGCAATGCAGCCTCCTAAGGAAATGCAGGAAAACTTCAGTGAGACTTAGAACAGGGATTTTATGCCATAAAAGGTATTTCTTTATCCATTCAAAATAATTTATCCTTTAGTCTTACAGCTAGTCTGAACTGCAAGAAATATGTCATAAAAGTCTGAAACACATTAAAAAATACAGGGGAAGAAAAAAGATAAAGCTGCATCTCATTTGGTAGCACAGTTCATCTGTGCTACTAACTATAATGAATTTGAGAGTTTTTAATAACACTCATTGCTGGTAAACTCAAAGTTCCTGTTTACAAAAAATGTGGTTTCGTTTGTTTTTTTTTCTGTACCTTGTGAACTGTATTTATTTATCTGTCTTTCAGGTGTAGGAGGAGAAAACAAACACTACAGTCTTACAAAATAAGGATGTATTTGATTTTGAAGATTGACTGAGCTACACATTCTGTGTATGGTTTTTAAAATCCTAGCAAGTATTTGCTTTTCAGAGTCCTGCTTTGAACCACTGTGCATGACCTATAACTAAGATATGTAAACCAGTTAATAGGTTGGGGTTTTTTGTTTGGTGCTTGGTTTGTTTGGTTTTTAATTCAAAACAAAACCATATCATGGCACTTAATGGGGTTACAGTTTTTGCCCTATAGTTCAGAATTTGATGATCCATCAAACTGTATCTTACACAGTCTGTTCTCTTTAGTGAAAAAGTTTACTGCTATGGTAAACAGAAATACAGGAAAAATTTGGTCATCCATCTGTATGCTGATCAGATGGAACAGCTTCCCAGCATAAACAATTGCTGCCTGTGAGAGTCCAAAAATAACAACTGAAGATGAACATTTTGTGTAATGTGAGAATGTACCCCAGTAAATATGGAGAGTTCTCTCTCCTCACCTTCATTGTGAGATTTCATTTATTTTTAATTAAAACATAAAATAAAAACATACCCTCTGAAAAAAAATTAGATGTGGCATTTAAATGTTATGGTTTGCTAAAAAGGGCTGAGAATATTCTTCCTCTTTGGCATAACGGTATTTTTTTAAAGGGACCAAAAAAGTTCAGCATAGTTAAGCATAAGAAAAAAACCCATGAATTATAATTCACTCTGCCCAGCATATCATCGACCATTCAGATTCTTGATCTTAGGCTCCAGGCAACAGCTAATTCCACTGTTTGCAGTAACATTTCTAACTTCAGCCCCACTTGTTTTACAATAGCAGAATGAACAGCTCGCATAGTGAAGTCCTGAACAAAAACATCACAAATTCTGCATCGAAGTCATGTTGAATACAACAGAATAGTAAGGGAATATAAATGAGAAGTGAGCTGAATTTCAAATATTTAACACGCCTTTGGCTGCCCAATACACAATCAAATACAACAAGCTTGTAGGAATAGAAGGATAACAGGCAATTACATTCTGATGTTTTAAGACCAGTATCTCCAAAGCAGTAACAAAAACCTACCTTGGGGAGCCGAGCACAAACAAGAATAAACTGAGATGCTGGAGCATTTCTTTAACTTTGTAAACAGCCTAAAAAAAGCAAACTATGAGGTAGGGTCATTAACATACAGACTGTGCATGGATCAGTCAAACCCCCTAAGCCTTGCCCAGTGATCATCTCGGAGTTGTGATGACTCGTTTCAAAGATGAAAGTGAACAGCCGCTCGAAGGAGCCCCAACTAAGGTCCATTAACATTGCTCCTCCTGAGAATCTTGGGTTTTTTGTACAAAGCTCAAAAGGCAGCCAAAACCATCATGTATTCAAATGATCAACGGGTTAGAAATATATATGGCAACAAGATAACTGTTTAGAAGTTACACAGATAGGTAAGGAAATAAATGTATGCTCATGTTAACACATTTAATGTTAGAAAAGGATTCCAAACAGCTTGAAAACAGATGGCTATGCCTGGGTTTTGCAGAGTAAGAAAAATTTATTGCATTGCTAACAAGAGTTTAAATTTTACATGCAAATCCTTGTGACAATTGATTCATCAGTGTATTCTACCTCTCTGTTGTTCAGTTGCCCTCGTTCATATTAATTTGTGTTTTCCCTTGATATCTGAGACTAGAAACCAACTGCAGGTAAAAGATTAGAAGGGACAGAATAAGAGTTCCTTTCCTGGCATTGACCTTGCCTTCATTTATTTATGGATGATGCTTTGTGGTTTAACAAACCCAGGCATTAGTAGGTTCATGAGTAGATATCAGAAACTTTCTTGCACACTCTGATATTTACTGTGCAACATTCAAAGCGTGAGCTGAAGAGGTAATGGTTCATTTTGTCACAGGTTTTTCTAGAGCACTCATCACTGTGGTATTTAACTTATTTATTAAAAAAACAATTAATCTTTATGACAATCCTTAAAGACAAATAGAGGCAAAATTCTCAAAGTAATGAGTATGATCTTATGATGCAGCCATAATGATACAGGAAATATAAGTTTCTAAACTATTTTTTTTTCATCTCTGGGTTCTAGATTTCAGTGGTGGCTTTATTTTTTAAGGAAATGAAAACTTTAGATTTACCTCTTAGTTAAAGAGTTAACTGATGGAAGTGTTGACTTTTAATAATTTCCTAATCAAATTAGCAATAAAGATTCACTCCTTTTGAGTGTGAACAATTTTATTTTTCAAAGTAAGGAACATGGCACTTACTAAAAATTGGTATTAATGAGATTATTTTAACTTACAAAAGTAAAAATCTCTGCTATTTAAGTAATATAGGCAGCTGATTTGAGAGACCATCCAACATCTGAATTAATATTGGTGATAAATTAATTCACAGTAAAATTATTCATACTTAGTAGGAAATTAAATTGTCATAACATGATAAAGTGTTAAAGAAATGGTATCTCTTATCTACGCCTACATATGTTGTATGAAACCACCGTGTAGTCATTTTTCATAGTATTATCTACAACATATTCCACTCTATACATAAAGTCATGTTGCTTATTTAGTATAGGCTACTGACTTCATTAGCTTTATAGTAAAGTCCTACTCTCCTTCAGTAAGTGAGGAGTGAAGGAATGCAAGAACAGTTGCTCACTGACATTGTTTACTGCAGAACACAGTTGAAGTAACCCTTTCTACCAAGATTCAATTTTACAAATTTACAGATCAAGTAATTTAAGTGCTTGCATAATCCAAAATCAAGTATTGCTTGTAAACTAAGCACAAGTTCTCCATATTCTGGCTTAATCGGGGGTTTTGGAAGTGTATTATCTACAAATATATCTTGTTCAGGAAGGTTGAATGAATTTTTGGTCACACCTTGACACAAAAGGAAATGGGGACATCAGACATAAGTACAACCAAAAGTGAGGGACATGTGGGGGCTCTATCTCAGCTTGACATTATGTTGTATAAATAATGTAGAAGGTTCAGATCCCAATCTAAGATTATCAGATAAGCATATCTAGAGTGAATTGGCTATGGCATCTTGTATTACTGTCATACAGAAATAAACCACAGTGAAGATATCTAAGATGGATCCAGATTTTCATACACAACATTTGCAGATAGTTGTTTACCACTTATCACCTGAAGTATTTTCTTGTTAGGATGAGGAAGGTATTTCAAATACTTGCAGGAAAAAAATTGGTTCATAACTAAATCTCGTTGTGATTATCACTGTACCTGTTGAATAACTTTTTTTTATTCCTGCCAAATTCATGAAGAACTTTGCCAAAGTTGGTGATCTAGTAAACTAACTAAAATTACACTTGACTAAGTAACAACAGTCCTTCATGTCTTAGCATGAAGCATGAGCATAAATGGAGATGAAAATCTCTTGGTGTTTCTCAAACAAGTCCATCATCCCTAACAGACAGATAATCCTGCTTTTCCAGGAAGGTAGAAAAACCAAGCAGACCTTAGAGACTTTTCAGCATCATTAAGATACTGAGATAGTTATTCAGGGATGTTAAATGAGAGACAATCACTAAGCCACGATTAATTGCCCGTTCCCTAAATTATCAGAACTTTAACCTGTAAATAAATTAGAAAATGTGAGCAATATCAGAGCATTTTCAGCTCAACTTCCAGGAGACATGATTCCAAGGAACTGGTAATTGATTTATAAGATGAAGACCAGAATTCACAAATTGCCAGGAAAAATAATGTCATATTCTGTCCTAAGAAAGTCTGTGTATCTTAATTAAAAAATGTTGTCTGTGTACCTGAAATTAACAAACTTGCCCTGTACAAAGCTGTCATTAAACATATTGATAATGTAATTTTTTCTTTAGAATAATTTTGCTAGAGAAACAAACCCACTCAAAGACAAAACTCACAATGTACTGAAGACAATAATGTGGGAGTTTTTCTTGTGTTTCGTAATTCAGGTGTTTGCTTAATGGAATTTTCCTACTGAAAAATAAGTAGAATTAAATTAGGGCTTGAGAGAGGTGTAGGATAAAATTGTGCTTTAAAAGCCTGTTTTGTAGCCCATGTTGTAAAAATTTAACATGGTCTTAATCTTATTTTCTTCATAACAACTAAAGCACTCACTGAAAATGTGAAAAAGCATGAAGGACTTTTAGCTTAAGGCATCTGTTAGTCAATCAGTTTTGCTTTACTAGGTAAACAACAGTCTCAATTTAAAAATTAAAAAAAAAAATAAAAAAGGTTTCTTTCTATGTTATAAACACCTCTTGAGAGAGCAAAGTCATCACTATGATTACATTTGACCTTTACTGCTTGAACTCCAGGGAAAATAATCACAATTCATAGAGGTAATTAAAAATACACAATGCTGCAGAAAATTGAAAACTGTTTGAAAAGAAAGAGAGAAAATTTTATTTGGTAAGAAAAGCTCCAGGTGCAGCTGTTTGTCAGACAAATAGATTTTATTATTTTTTTTTAAATCCCTGCTGTTATAATTATAGTAATAGTTATTATTCTGCAATTCCCCAAATTTTCTAGTCTCCTGAATACTAGGCTTTAATCCTGCCGTTAAAATTACATCTGCTGGTAAACTAGATGTTCCATAGGTTGGCCTGAAGTGTAAGTTGATATTTTGCAAATTCAATAGTTTTTTTCCTGATATTAAAATATGTGTATGCATACAGACACACAAAGATACATAGTTCGTGTATGTCCACCTTGAAATGTAGCCATTAGGTCCAACCTAGACCCCAATGCAACACTAAAATAGTTCATTTGATTTCTCTTCAGAGATTTCAAATATATTAATAAAATTACCTAGTTGCCCATCTGGGGACTTGTGATTCTTTTCTAATATTGCTACTTTAGCATTCATTGCTTACAGCAAACAGACAGAAGAGCTACAGCCAAAGGGCTCTGTCAGAATGGGGAAGCTCCATAATGCTACTCAATAAAGAAACCAGAGACAGTGCCTGTTGAGGAAATTTGGAAGTGCCTATTGTGGGCATTGTATTAAAGCTCAGCGTACTTGGAGGACTCTTAATGAGGAAGTAAACACCACCGAGTGTCAGATCAGAAGACTGCACCATTCTGCTCTCTACAGGGAAAATAACGGTTGAATTAAATCCTCTGTTGGTAGGACAGCCACAGGTAGGGATGTATTTTACTCTTTAGACGTATAAGCTGTTCTGGAAAACCATTTCCCAGCTTATTGTCACCGAGGTCTTCTATCGATCACAACAACACACCACTGTGATTGATCCTTCTCGCCTGTAGTGTTTCCAATATGCTCATCAACTAAAAGTCTAGGTGGCGTTTATGTGACAGTTACGGAGACGGCACCTTGAGCCAGGGTTACTCACTATCTGTACAGCTTTACAGAACCGAGCCCAACCTCTTTATGTCGACTGGTTTTACTGCAAAGAATCAGCAGACTACTTAAATAGTATTGCACATAAAAATATTGTGTGATAAACCTATCACAATATATACACTGAATCATACTGATTTTATGTGTTTTTCCATCCTGGCCTTAGGAGGAGAGTAGCTGTCATATTTATCACCTCAGTGTTCAGCGCCGTTTTCTGTTCTTTCAAATCTTACCTCCTTTTCTAACAGGCTGTGTTCCAGGTCCTATATTTATGCTTGCCCTTGAGCTTCATGGCAAAAACTGGGAGGCGTTTATTCCTCTTAAGAATTTAGCTCTCCTGCTGACACGTGTTCTACACAAATGTACAATCTTTTTTCCAAATAAAATCAGTCTTTGCCTGACAGAGCTTACCACATTAGCACGTAACTCAACAAGAAGTGGAAAACTAGCAATGAAAGGAGGACAGAAAAAAAGCAACAGCAAAACTAGTGCTTGCAAGATAACAGAATAAAGTTTGTAGGCTATGTAGTCAGCACCGAAGCAACTGCTTTGCTCTGGTAAGGCTTGTGAAATTTGTATTTAGTTCTCTGTAACTAATGCGCATACACACTTTCTGCTCCCACAAACCATTTTACTGAGAGATCATTAACTTCCTGACAGATCTGCCATATCGAATGTTGCTAGAAGATAGGAGAAACCATTTCCACTAGCAGTGTAAGGCTGATCTCTCTCTCAGAACCTCCACTTTCTGGGATACCTCAGGAACAGGATTAAGAAAATGAATTTCACATTGAAAAGCCATCTTCTTGTTAAGTGAAAGGAAGGAACACAGGGAAAAAGGAATCAAAATTAGCTAATATTTGCCAGCATTAATGATAAAGAAGACAGAATATTAAGTGGCTATGCAAGTAGTTTTATCTAGAATTGGTTCTGAAGGAATGACAATGTATTTGTCATTCTGTTGCTGGTGCTGCACTCATTGGCTGCAGGTAGCATGCTCGTGCATCTCCCTGCAGCACCGCACACTTGAACCATGAAAAAGCAGCACCTGATGCAAACCACAGGTACAGCACAGCTTTGACTTGAACAGGAAGGGGCAAGGCAGCAAGAACTTTGTATATTTACATATGGCTTCAGGCACTACCAATTAGCCTGTGAATGAGATTTCTCTTACTCTATTCCTCAGAAACCCACCCTTGTAAACACACTTGAAGCAAACAGAATGTAGGAATTTAAAGGAGGGAAAAGATGAACTGTGCAGAGAAAAAGAAAAACACTAAAAGTAATATGGACTTGCACACTGTAAATTAATGTTTTTTACTGAACGAAGCACTCTCTGTAATTTGAAGTCTGTCAGTCCAACCATATAGCAACTCTGGAAGAAGTTACTGAACTGACAGAAGTTATGGCTATTCCCAGTTCTCCCCTGAAAAAATCCTTCACTTTTAAAATTTAAATCTAGAGGTGAAAAAACACTTCTCCATAGCACGAGTTTAATTTGTATGTTCATGTATTTCACTGTCTTTTTTTTTATTATTTTAGTAAAATCATATCTGTTCTAAAATAAAATTTAATAAAACTCAAAGGCTGTCACAATCTCTTTTTTCACAAGCTGGATATGATGAGGACCCCACATATTCCTATTACCCAAGAATAATACACTCTGGGAATTGAAAAACAGTTTAAGATTTATTCTGCAGCATTATCTCAATTTGCAGAGATACCCAGCTGTATTCTGCACTGATGAACTCTTCAGGGAAAGTAGCGAGTATGTTTCAGTATGTTTGTTTTTCTTGGAAAATCAAAAGAGCAATCCATTCACCAAGCACAAACTGTGATTCTCATGATAGAGGGCTGTCCCAGTCCAAAAGAGATTGCAGGGGTGGACAGACAGAAAGGGCAGGAGAACATCTAAGGTGAAGAATTCTCTCCCCAAGGAGCAATGGGCAACATCTGGCATATGTGCAGATGTTATTACTAAAATGGCTGGCAGACACACCAGCTGGAGAGCTGACTAACACTGGGTCAGAAGACAGTCCTTCTATGGTACCTTCACTGTTTGGAAAACTGTATTTGTACTTTAGAATAAAATCAAACTACGTATAGTTCATCAGCAACGGCTCTTGAGCAGATTTCCAAACAGTGTAAGAAAAGAAATGTTCCTATGAATGTTCAGTTAAAGTCCCAATCTGAATTTCAGCTTGACTGTCTTCACATTGAGCACCTTAATTTTTAATACACTTCTAGTTAAGAAATCAGTTAAGAGGAATCCTCTAGCGCTGGTGAGTTTAAAAAAAAAAAAAAAGAAAAACATCTGGAAAGTGAATCTTCAGATAGTAAGTCTGCTTGTATTATAAATTTGGTTCTCAAAGAACAGTCATCCCTTTGATGTAGAGAAATTTACTTGTTGACCTACAAGATCAATCCAGTTTATTCACAACAAATTTTGAGCAGATAATCTTTGCTGATAATGAGCTGTGTGCATGTACATAATCTGCATAGTAAGTACTATTCAGAAGTGACTTTTAAAAATCTAAGTTCTATACAAATCGGCCTACATGGAATAAAATATTGATTAAATACTTACCTCTAATTTAAATTCACTGGGTTTTTTTCAGTAGTCTTTACCTACATTTTTCCCAGACTTTAATCTGATAGCATACCTGTGACAAAGGGAAATGTTGCTGCAGTTGCTACTTTTAAACTCACCTAATTATTAGTTCCAAACTTCTTCCCTTTGTGAAGACTCAAGGAAACCTCTCTTCATCTGCTGCAAGTTCAGCCGAAGAGTGTGGCAGAGCTATGCTGCTGGAAACAAGACAGACAGAGACAATTTTATTTAGATCTAAAAAACTAAGCTGGATTTGCCACAGAACTCCACTAGACAAAAGATTCTTTCAAAGCAGACATTTTAGAAGTAAATTCAGGTCACTGTTCTAACACAGTCACTTCACCATTAAACAGCATTCTTTAGTCAGAGCATTAATGATATTTGTGACCCTCCAGATTCCACAGTAGCTTTCCCATCTAGACTGCCTTTCACGTTAAAAATACTTGCTATTAAGAATAATATCACAAATTTTTAATAAGAATAGAGAAAGAATGCGTAAAAGTGAGGCACACTATAAATAAAGACACTAGAGCAGAAATCTCTTTTTTCACTGAGAAAATATCAGGATAAACACAGTACCCGTTCTATATTCTAGCAGGCTAAACCTCCTGTAATTCCATGTGGTTTACATCAGTGCAGCTGTGATATCAAAGTCCCCTTCTCTACTGCTTCATAACCTGGGCTGTGTCCATTAATTAATAGATTTGGACTTAAGAAACATCAGTTTATAAAAATTTTGAAGGCCAAGATATTGTCTGGAAAGGGATTCTCTTGCAGCAATATATTTATACAACACAGATTAACTAGGCTGCAAGATATTAAGAAAAGTGTAAAGGTAGTTATTAACACACACTGCTTCTCTAGAATTGTGGATCAGGCTACTTTGCAATCCCCTTCTACGGAGAAAAAAAAAAATAAAAATCAAGCTTTGTTTATGTTTTCACCATTATATAATTTTCCTATTTTTTTTATGCTTTATAATATTCTATTTTTATGCTGTGAAAAATAAATATATTCAGAACAGCTGCAAAACATTGCAAAGAATTATTTCTTGAAGCTGGCACTGATTTGAAGCAGATAGAACATTCATTATTTCATCTAACAGCCAGCATAGCTAAGAACCAGGAAAAAAACAACCAAATAAACATTCCAAATGCATTACTTGATTCCAGCACCCCTTTTTGGTGAAAACATAGCATATACATTCATCTACATCACAAATCATACATACTGATATGTAGGGAAAATTAGTTCAATAAGCAGAACATGGGAGCTGTCTATTTTGGTCATTTTGACCTAAATAAGCTCATTTGTCAGGCAAAAAAATTATGTAGCTTTCCCAAAGATGACAGGTTGTGGCACATGCTCTGCTGGTAACAACTGGAGTCCATCAGGTGTATGGACTGGCTTTTCCTCTCCTTCATTTCAGTCAGTCCCACAAACAGAAAAATACTGTCTACTTGTTTTGCCAAAGGATACTTGCCTTCTTGTCATTGAACAATAATTAAATTTCATTCACAGAAATAACATTTGGGTGGCTGCCCAATATAGATTGCTTCTTCCTGGACACACTTTCATAAGAACGTATTAAAGAAGCTATGGGTCCTGTATCAAGACTATTCCCTACTGAGACTGTAGAACAGACCTTTAGAAAATACCAGAGATGCTAAAAGAAAAAGACTGAAAGACCAGAATTGCCTTTAGCAACCTAAACGTGACTCCTGTTTTGAGTAGGTGTTGTAGTCTTGCTTCCATTACAAGTGTTAAGAGATCCAGAACAAAACAGAATTAATTTTTAGGTCAAATTCCCTAAGTCTGAAGTGATGCATTAGAGAATATTTGTAAATTTATTTCTGTTTCAAGCCTCCAAACACCTTCATTTAAACACCATCTCCCAATCAATTTTTCCTCTCAGGTCTATTTCCAATGCAATTTCCTAGAGGTCAGCTTAGACATATATAGAATATATATCATTTTAACCTGAGCAACCTGTCTTATAGTTATAAGACATGAAACTGCTAGTGGAGCTAGTAATTTCTCTCTACAATTGACCTTTCACTCCTCCATCTATTTCATATTTCTGTTTAATCACATAGCCAGGGTTATTCTTGCTCAGCTACTCTCTATGTATTTTACAGCTTTTATCAAATGTTACCATAGTTCTTTTCAAAGCAAGTCTGATAAAGTTCACTTTCATAAAAATATTCTTGAATTTTTCATCAGATTTGAAAATTACAAGATCCCACCATGGTCATGTGGTATATTCTTTGCTATGCAATAGTCAGTTTAAGCTAATTGCAGTAGCTATAGTTTCAAAAACAACACAGAAATGGGCAGAATTAAACTGATCACTGCTGATCTGGCCATTATTTCTCCATTGAAAAAATAAAAAAAAAAGGGGGGGTGTGAATGAACAAACATTTAAGAAGTCATTCAAAATAAAATTTGAAGGCTTTTTGCTTGTGGCAAGAGGAAAACCATTTTGCACCTATTAGGAAACATTATCACAGGTCACATGGGAGGAAACGCAATCCAAACGGTGCTTAACTCCACCACAAAGAAGTTGACCAACGCTGTCTTTTTATCTTCCATCAGAAATGCAATGTTTAAAGAGCTGTGGTCAAAAACAGAAGATTGGAACTTAAATTAGAGAACCTATAACAATATATTTTATAAATTTGCCACATATGGATGCCAAGTATGGATTACCGCTGATTAAAGTGGTAGTTTACACTAAACATGACATTGTATAATCACAGACACAGTTATATAAATTTTCTTAGGTATAATTACACACCACAATTTCATCACTTGCCCTCAGTCAGGAATTAATATACCTTTTATGAAAGGAGAAGATCAAATTCAGCTTTGCTGACTGTGCAATGCTGAAAGTAATCTTTAGCGAAGTAATCAAGAAAGACGCTCGTTGTTTGCCTCCAGGCTTTCCTTAGCCTTCCACCAGCATGACCACTTTCCTCTGGAAGTTTTACCAGAATGTATCAATGCTTGTCCCTCACTTCTTAAAAAGACATTCACTTTGCCAATATCCTCATTTTAAAATAGGTATATTTATTAATAGCTTACTTTCATTATACTAAAGCTGCCTTATAGCCAATAGAGTCATAGGAATTGGAAATGATCTTGTATCATGCGGCACCCTGGGTGAGCTGGCATCCATTCAGGGGTCCACAGCAGAAAATTAATATTCAAACATGACTCTCTTAGGGCTCCTGTGCTGGAGTGTAATTAGGAAACCCTATTCCTGGTTCCACCTCAAGTCAGTCTGTATTTATATGTAAAAGCAATCCTCTATATGTGCATTTAAGGGCCAATTAAAATATTATTTTTTCAAAGTTAATAATCCCTTATTAAAAAAAAACAACCAAAAGAAAAAAATCAACAACAAAAAAGACAACAAAAAACAAGAACAAATAAACAAGAAAAAAAAAAAAACAAAACAAAACCAACCAACCAAAAACCCACAAAAAACCACCAAAAAACTAAACAAACAAAACAAACAAAAAACCAAACACAAACCTACAAACCTTTAGGTTATGATTATTTAAATTATCATTATTTAAATAATTAACTTTTAAGTTAATTATAAAGGTTTTGTTATCACTGGTTCTCTTTCAGAAAAAGCCACATTTTCATTGCAACAAACCAATGAACCCGAAATCCCCACGGTTGAAAACTCTCACAAACGATGGAAAGCAGTACTTTCCTCCAGACAACGCGTATTTTCACAGTGTCTTTTATCCAAAGCTGAAGTAGCTTTCAAAACACAACAGAAGGATAACTTGGCCAGCACTACTGAGGATGACTTTTAGCAGACACAAATGTAGGTTCACAGCAGTGAGAGAAGAAACAAGCCCTATGTCCACGTGCGACTCAGAGGAGGACTTCTCAGGAACTTCCAGTTCAGGAACTCTCAAGTGTATTCCCACACACTTTGTTAGTATAGAAAACTATCCAAACTGAAGCCCACAGTGTAAACAATTCTTCTATCTTTCTAGTTTTAAACTAGTAATTCTTCATGTGTAACTTTGGTAGTTGACTAGGTATGGTGTCTTATTTTTCAAGTAACTACCATTTTCCAATTTATACTGCAAAGAAATTTGAGGGTTTGTTTTTTTTTTTTTGGCAGGGTGGGGAATCTGAATTTGAAGAGTTATTGTTCTGGAAATCTTGAGGTTTCTTGGAGTAGCACAATATTTCTACCATATGTTTCGCTTCCTTTGCCGTGAGTAGAGATCAGGTTGCTGTGGCAACTGAGTTAGAGAGCTGTGTCGACTGACACTATGCAGCGGGATTACGGTCCTCTGTGAAAGACAAGTGCCATATATTCATTTCAGTTGTTTAAAAGACAGTTCATTTTGACTCTGCATTTGAGTTGTCATCTTGCTTGTATTTACATCTTCTAAAAGGTCTGAAGAACTCTCAGGAACCAGCTGTCATGATAACACTCTGGTGATGGGTTAATTAGATGTGGGTCCCTGGCTGTAAGTGGGACTGGTACAATTAAAGAAAATGAGGTCCTATCTTGGAAGAAAGGTTTGCTCTGTAGAGCAGATCTGATAAAACTGGCTTCATAGTTTTATTTTATTTTATTGTGTTTCTCCAGATCTCAGATTAAAGGACAAAGTGGGGTCACAGGTTGGACACTCAATAGCCTTACAAATACTGTGGCATAAAAGAAATCACGTAGAAATTGCAGCAGCCTCACAAGTCTGCTACCTGGTGGGTAGCAGACAAATCAAAAATTACCAGAAGTACACACCTACAACAGTCCTGTTTAGCCTTACCCAAGGATATTTCCACTTTATTCTAAAGGAAGGACTAGCAACTAAACCAGTTCCTACAGACAGCACAGACGAAGAAGTAAAGTGAAAACGATATATAGATTAGTGTCTGCTAAATCTCCATTCACAGGCCATGATCATAAAGAAGTGCGTCAGTTATCTCAGAAGGAAGATCTCCTCCTGAGCTGCCTGTAGGCATGACCCAGGCTGGGCACTACTAGCCCTAAGACACTGATCAAGAGCCAAAGAGATCTTGGCTCTTGGCACATCTTCAATGCCCTATTACATCAGCAGCTTTCCAGTTACAGCACATAAGGAACGTAAGCAGGAAGAGTTGTTGAAGAAAACATGGCTTTCCGAGATGGCTTGCACCTCCCTGTGACATCAACATGCAAGGAGATGGAAGTTAGTCAGTTGGTGCCCAGGCAGTTTGGTAATTGCCATCTACTAGGGAATTCACCACACAGAGCGAGTTTTGGGCTGACCTGACATAATCATTTACTTGCTTGATAAACCACACAAAAATACAGGCACTAAATTTTAAGAAGATAGAAAACAGTCTCCAATTTAGGATGATTGCTTAACTTTCCTATGTTATGTCAGGGAAGGATTCTCACTTTGTTTCCAAGTTTCTCTTTAACAGTTCTCAAAGTCCTTCCTTCATCATATTACCTTCACTTTATATATACCACGCAACAACACATCACATATTAATACGGAGCTTCAGGGCAAAATCCTAACCTCTCTGAGTTTAGTAAGTGTTTTATCACTTAGCTTCCTAGGGCCATAATTTAATTGCTGGAAAAGGTTAAGACCAGTCTAGAGAACATGCAGGTGCCATCACTGTAAGTAGTGAACTCTCCAAGGTAAACAAAATCCTGAAAATACTTATTATTAATACTCTTAACCTAACATTCCTTTAGCTCAAAAAAAAAAAAAGAGCTTGTCTTCATTAAAATTACATCCAAGTATCACTTATCAAATTGGCAGATCTCATTAGTTAGATTTTGCTTTAAAATCTAATCAGTATCTTAGTCCTAAATCATTTTTATGCTCCTTCCTCATTACAAAAACTTCTATTTTCAACTTAATCAGTTTTACTACTTAGTTATATTTCATTAGACACAAAAAAGCTGTGAGAGTGGGGTAGTCTATTAAAGAAAACATTAAACCTAGAGCTCAGTTTCTGAGAAATTAAGTGTTCTACAGAACCCTTAAGAGAAAAGTGTGAAGGAAACATCATCATAACAAAAATTTAAGAACTGTACTTTGCAATATATTATTAGGTTTAAAATGCAGTATGCTTACAAGAACTCTCACATTCATTCAAGCGGAATTATTGCCAGTGTATAATTAAGAGTCACACCCACTTTTCCTATGTGCAAACCTCCTAAATCAACAAGAGTAGCATTCAAATCTCAAGTATGCATTAACACCAAAGGCTGAGCATTTTGTCAACTCCACAGGGTTGGACAATTGGCAGGGGAACCCGAAAACCTTTCAAGATTTTTTGGCGGTGAAAGCCACAACAGACAGCACTGAGCAAATACCACTGTCCTGATGTTAGTTTGAAGGTTATGAAGTTACTGAGCCAAACTGAAATTCCCCTGAAAACTCAATGAAACAAATTTTGTAGGACCTTGTAGAAGAGATAGATATGTAACTGCATTACAGAGCAAATCTCCAGTACTATATTTTGGTCTTCCTCTGATCGTATGATACATACCAAAAGCTGATCACAATATTTTTGTTTCACAGTAAAAATAAACTGATTTCTCTTTTGTTCAGGTTTAAGTCATGGTTCAGTTCTATTCACCCTGTACAAGACAAATGAAAGCAAAACAGAACTGATCAATGGAAAAACTGAAACCTCACAATGATACTTTGAAAACGACGTTACTGAAATTCAAATCAGTCTGAGTAAAGAGTGATATTGAGTCCATCAAACTTAAGGCAAAGATTTTAGATAATAAAAAGACTGGTTTACAAACAGCAGTAAGGGTTATGTGAAAAAAATAAAAAAGGATTTTGAAATATAGATATCCACCCTATGGGTGACAGAGATACAGTGCTCTTTCTGAGCACTAGGGCAGCAGAAGCTAGGCACTCAGAAGCTGCACTTGGCACTTCTCCTAAGGGAGGATTCAAATGGTGAGTGTCTGACAGGTTCAATCATCACTGAGTGCTAGCTTGAGTCAACTTGTTTGGTTCTCTTCTGAAACAGACTAAAAGCATTCAAAGTACTCCCCATACAACAGCTGAAGGTGGTGACCAAAGGCTACTGAGTACAAGAAACCCCTCAAGGCTACTCTCAAACAGTTACTGTCTCCAGCGTATACACTGCAGGACAAGAATTTTAGGAACCAAGATACCAGAAGTCAGGGTATGTGGTACTTGAGTCTTCTGTTTGCTACCACAGCTACATAACACGAGGCTCCACGTACTGCTTGTAGGGTGTCAGTGTGCATTCAGTGAGCCCACGCTGCTGTTTTGAACACCACAGCCACCCTTCAGGACATTTGCCCGGCCCAGGCCCAATCTAAACTATAAAACAGCAATAGACCTGCGAGTCCATATCAGCAAGGCTGCTAATGTCTCATCCTTGGCAACTGCTTTGTCTAATCCTATCTTTTATTTTCTAGGAAGTAATACATTTTCCTCAATATCACTGTACAGAAAACAGGAAAAACTTAGCATTAAACTATCACTTGCAAAAGGTAAAACAAACGAGGCCACAGTACAGCTTAGATACAGGTGGAAATGCCTGTGCAAGGTATTTAGCTGTGTAAGAGATATTGCTGATGTGGCTGCTGCTTAGAGAAAATCTACAGCACAAATGTGGTATGAATCAGTGTGATGGCTCCTGTCGGCTACACACATCACCTGTACATTGCACACCTACCACATGCAAAATACTCCTGCAGTCATCTTAATAAGGAGGTTGTACTATACATCAGTATAATGTTATACCTACAGCAGCCCATAGGTACTAAAATACGCCCTTCCTGCTTATTTTATATACAGTGAAAAATGACCCAATTGTGGGTAAATGTGCTCATTAATTCCAAGGGCTAATTCAGAATACATGCTTGACAACACACCTTAAGTATCTGAAAGCTGTAGAAACAGAAATGTTGTAAGTGTTCATGAAAAAGAGAGAAAGGGAGAGGAACAGAGATAACAATTATTTGAGCTACGTGGAATTTTAGATGGGTAATAATTAACTTGGTGGTGAGTAGCTGAGATGAGTGATAGAAAAATCTTATAAGCTTTCATGAGTAGTACCTAAAAATAGCTGGGTCTGAAACGGAAAAGAAACTTTTTCCACAATTACTTCTGAGTTTCTTTCTTCCATCCTTTGTGGGACAACCAACTTCTTTTCACTTACTTTACTATCAAAAAAGTAAAAGAAATTCTGCACATAAACATTCAAGAATTGAGGACTAACTTGTACTCATTCACAGCCTTGAGCAGATCAGCGTTCATTAAGATGGGAGAAAACTGAAGAAAGGATTCCAAAAAGTTTTGTCTCAAAGACACAATCCCAGAGCTGCCTTCTATGGCCGAGATCATTCCTACCTCAGTACCTTCAAGCAGCATTGAAATTTCTGTCCATTTGTAGCTAAGGTCCATTTGTAGCACAGTGTAAGGCATGGCTTAATTTCCTGGACAGGGCATAGCAGACCCTTTGAATATCAACATATCAGCATAGCTCTTTGAATAGCACCCAGCTGCAAGAGTAGATCTGGCAGGACTGCCTGTTCATTCCTGACTCAGAATTAAAGACAACCAAGTCAGAGGCTGGAGAAGGAGAAGGCAGAAGCCCCCATCCCAGCATGGATGTGTAGTACTGATGCCAGAAGAGATGACAGCAGACACAGAAAAAAACGAGGTTTAATTTGCATGTCAGAAATCAACTGTGATTTCACCAAGTGCTGTGATTAGACAGAATCAAAGCCTCTCTTAGAACAACTTTGTGTCAAGAGCTGAACCTGCTCCTCAGGAACCAAGAAGATTCCTCTCCCCTTCTCCTTTGCAGTGTAAAAACTCTGCATAATCCACTCTGTTCCGTATCTTTTAAGCGGGACCAATTACATTGTTCATTTAAAGGTCAGGCCAACACATATGGCGTGTACGTATACATGAAAACATTTGTCATTAATTATTACATCCCTCAAGTGAAAAGTAAACATAAATAGTTACCTACAAAGAATATTTCATTTCCTATAAAAGGAGGTGGTAGTGGAAGCTCAGTAGCAATGAGTTGTAGCCAGTACAGTAATTTGAAAATTTGTACACACAGTTGGTGCTCCAGCCAGCAAATAATGTATGCAATTACTGCTACTGCTCATGTGCCTGCACATCCAATTTCTGGAGCAGCATGCCGAGCGTGTTCCCCTTAAGGTGGCTTGAGCAACTGGTCTGTATTTTAACAGAGAGAACCCTATGTAACAAAAGCAGATCTTTCAGGAGACAAGCCACGCTTTCAGCTTGTTCTTGCTGCCAGAGTAGTAATTGCAGTGAAATGGAAAAAAACAAGTACACACCTACTATAAACAGATGGCTAATAAAAATTTGGGAGGTTTTTCAATACAGAAATTAAGTACTCTAAAAAGACACCTACCTAACAAATGCTTGGACATGTTGTCTCCTTTTATAGCCTACTTAAAGATGTGCCCTTTAGCTCAGCAGCTGAACTGTTTGTTCCTTTATTGCCGATGACATACAGAACTTTTGGAATATACATATACCAACTATTTCATCTTTATAACAGAATGTATCAAAGGGACTCATACAATACAGGCAGTAGGTATTAACTACTAGCAGGAGTATGCAAATATGCTAATGTAGTTTTATATTATCGATCACAGCTACCATCTTTAGATAAAGAGCAGTGTCGATGAAATTAGCAGGTTACAATATACAGTAAAAATGCATCTTGGTCCACTGAGGTTTATTCATGCCTGAAATCATCTGCTCTTGTTTTGTACGTCCACTTGAAGGCAAGCACAAATATTTCCATTTGCTCAAAAATGTTGACAGGTGAATCAGTGTTTCAACACTGAAGTAGGTCAGCCCACGTTGCATTATTCAGTGTAGCAACATGACACTTCTAAATGATAAAATATTGTCTAATACAAATTTGAAGTGATACAAGCATATATCTGCTTTCTGCAGAAGAAAAGCTGCTTTAATTTGAAATTGTACCTCCTCCATCTGTAAGAAAGATGTGAAGTATTACAAATCAATGCTGTTTGCCTGCCTATCCTCTTCATTCCAGTCAATAGCTGGGCAAACACATGAAATAAAGACAAGTATCTCTCTGTTCCCAGGCAGCACAAGTGACAGCAGATTTAAAGGGACATCATCAGCTTCAAACATAGTTAACTAAAAGCAAAAAGAATAATAAAAGCTATTTCAGGTGCTATGAACTTCCTGGAGTCTCACCTCCCAATTTAGGGAAGCAAAACCAAGAAGCCATTTTCTGTTTCTTAGAATGAATTCTCTCCCCGTTTGCGTTTGAGGACTCATGCTCCTAAGGAAAACTCAGCCTCTATGTTATCTGTACACAGAAATACTTGTCAGTGGGAAAAGTATTCAAAGCAAAGCTGGCACCTCACACCTGCCTCATTTGCCATAATTCTACGTAGCACTTTCAGTGATAGGAAGTTGGATATTTTGGGGAAGTGTTTATCAAACAAATACTTGCCCCTGAAACAATAAAGAGAAATCAAAGTTGTAATGCTACCAGGAAATCCATGATTTACACCAAAAACATATCATTGTAGTCTCTTTTTAGAATATGTTCTTCTGTCACAGATTGGTGACACCATATATCTACTATAGCTTTTCCTCCACAGAAAGAAAATCCATTTTTTAGATTGTGGACACAGACCTTGAGTATTTATTTAGCTCAAGTAGTAAGGGGTGGATTTTCGGAATGAAAAGAACAAAATCTAAGCAAATTCTGTGTTTAATTAAAATACAATGTTGCAGTTAAAAAAAAAAATAGAAGAAGAAAAAAGAAAAGAGAACCCTCTGGTGTCCCATGTATAATCTAAGAAATATTAGGTCATGGAACAAGGTATTTTTACACAGTTTCAAGCACTAATTTCTGAAGTAACCAGCCCAAAATGGTATTTCTTGCCATTGTGGAGAATAGACTTCACAACTTTAAGTATCTTCATTCATCTTTATGTGCAAGCAATCTGGTTATTCAGCAAAGACTACACATATGCTTTAACTAAATATGCCTGAATATAACCTTGCAGATGGAACAGACTGTAATCAAGAGTTGTAGCGGATGTGATGGAAGAAAAACCCTCCAACCTCTTAAAGCAATATTAGCAGAGGAAACTGATGTGGATTTATCCAAGAATGGAGAAACAAAAGCAAAGTTTATGTTATGCTATACATTAATTACCACCCCATTAGCAGTATGTTCCCATGTGGTGGTTTTATTTGCCTCTGACCCTCAACAGATGTGATACAACAGATTCAGCCTTTCTCTGCCACACTTCATAAAACCTCCAGAATGACAAATGGATCAGAATGGCCTGGAGAGAAGAGGGATGGCTGAGCCTCTAAATGGAAATCAATAGTCAGGGAAGTCCATATATATATAAATTGACTTTTCTATTAAAAAAAAAGTACCTTATTACATGTCTTATTTTTTTTTAAAAAAATGTTTCAGATAAACAAACCCACCCTCAGAAGCCCTTCAAATGGATGTTTAAGATAAAACTTCAACAAGTCTGATGCAGTTATGTGTACACATGCGAGCTCCACTTCGACACTTTCTGCAGTAAAGGAAAAAAAAGAAAAAAAAGCAGTGACTGTTCTTGGCAGCATTAAAATTTTGACCAAATGTGTGGGCAGGAGGCTTGTTTCTGGCTACTGACACTAGTTTTCCAACTCTCAGAAATTATGGGGAAGGAAGAAGTAGTCCAGCTGAAGCAATAGTGAATAAAATCACTGATATTCTTTCAGTCTTTCCCCAAATCACAGATCCTCTCTCTTCCAAATGCTCATTTACAGCACATGCCAAATAACCCAAAGCACAATATTACAGCATGTGTGCTCCCACATGCTGTTGATAACACACTGGTAAGCACAATAGCCAGCTATTTTGATGGCATGAATTTCTATGGGGCTGTTGTCTTGAACATGAACTCTTGCAAAAAGCTCACCAGTAAAGCTGGAGAATAGATCTCCTGAAATTCTGGCTGTAAGAACCAAACCCAGCCTCTCTTTAACTGTGTTTTCTTCCAAGCAACTCTTATCAAATACTTACCTACATGAAATCACCATTTTAACTCTGATCTCATTTAAGGTGAGCCACACTGAGATCATTCTTTTCAATTTTCTGATCCACCATATCTTTATAGATTGATCATAAGGGGCTACACTGCTCTATCTGTGCCAGCCACTCTATTTATCAAAGAGTTCCTCCTATCTATCTATTTATTTATTTATTAGTCTCTTGTTTCTCTTTCTTTTAGGCCACTTACCACCGTAATTTAGAGACTCAAAATGTTGTTTATGACCATCCCATTGTCACACAGCACCAGTGCATTTCAAATGCCCCTGAGAGCTCCCACTTCCCTCCAGGAGATTCAAATTCTGTTGCAGAGACAGATTTCTGTAATATTCACAAACTGATATATTCTATCACCAAACAGCCTGTGTGGACAGGTTCAGAAGCAGTTTTTCCAAGCAGGAGTTGGCAGTGCCTGCATGGGAAATAATGACAGAATTTCTCTGAGGTTTTTTGCATAGCTTTTGCTAATCTTCTTCCCCCCTCCCATTTTCCTTCACTAATGGCAGTGGAACTTATGGCACAGAACAATCACCTCCTTGCTGAAAGAAAACTTATGATAAGGTGACACATCAGTTACTAATTTTAATTTGTTTTTATTGTGTTTTGAGAATTCCAAAAAAGATTGTTTTTCCTCTTAAAGTGTGATTCTTCATACAAAACTGACTAAACAGTGACACCATGGGGTGCCTTGTCTATTCCTGCTAATTAATTTTCACCTAAAATTACATAGCATGTTAAGTATTTCAACTGCTCTCCCTGTGTAAGAAACACACAAAAAAAGGTGCCTTTTTCACCTGCCACATGACACTGAAGATAATGTAATAATTATGTTCTAATTGTGATACCAGTCAAACAACACAGGCTGTTTGCTTTTCCACAGGAGCACTGGAATGTCGTGGGCAAGACCATAAACAACAACTCATCTGGATCCCAGGGCTAATCTAAAAGCTGTGGCCCTGGGTTAGAGAGATGAGAATGAAGAATACTCAAGGTGGTGCTGAGTGAGCAGCTGCCCTATTACTGCATCACGTGCTCAAACTGTAGCTTCTTCAGGCAGAAGTGCATCGCCTTCTGTCAGCAATTATTCATATGTTTTCATGGTTGTGGCCTTTAATGCAGCCTCTCTGTGCTGGCTGGCACAATGCAGAATATTAAATTGGCTTCCAGGGCTACAGGCAGTGGGTAGTGGGTAGCCAGGCCAGCAGCCCCTATGCTACCCTGATTTAGGAGATACAGGGATGAGCCTAGGAAACCATGTCTGGCCAGTTGCCAGTCACTGTGACAGACCAAGACCTCTCAGGTTAGCATTCCTCGATATGAATGACAGCTCTGATCCCCTCTATTTGCAAACTGTCCTTCATGTCAGCTTCGTAATTTTTCATTATTGTTACTATTAGGAGCTATCAGTCCCTAGATAGGAACTTCTCTTTCAAGAGTTTCACTCACTTCTCAGAGTTACAACCTTTGATCATGCCATTACTGTCCAGGTACAAGGTTAAAGAGCAGAAGCACAGCTGTGAGGGCTGAGAATCCTACTGTAGGAAATCCCAACCCCCAGGCCGAAAGCTGGCCCTGCTTTATGTACACCTGGAGCAAACCAGTGGCCTTGAGATCAAGTAGCCAACAGCTCTGATCCACTCAGTTTCAAACTACCAGTATTACAAAGGGGATAGTCCCCTCCAGAAGGATTACACAGAGCATATATTGCATCTACCAGGCAATGACCTTTCTATGACCTTTCTAATGACTTTTGCTGAGCTATCAGTGGGCCCTGTACTGAGCAACTCCATGCTCACGTTGTTCTGTTTTCCACAGACAGTGTACAAATCCTGGTCTATTGCTTTCTCAATTCATAGTTCCCCAACCAGAAAAATAATGCCAAGTGCAAATTAAGCAGAGGAAGATGAGATAGTTCTAACTTCAGAGAGAGGAAAGTTATAAAGTGATCATCAAAATGCTGGTGACAGACATGCAAACAGAGATACATTTGTTTTCCCCTCTCTCTCTCTCTCTCTCTCTCTCTTTTATAAAAAGCATAAATTATTTGCATTCATTTTCACTTTTAGGCAAAAAAAAATAATCAAGTTAGAAATGCAGTTTGAAGAGCAGACATGAAAAGATACTTCTGGAGATGGAGACAGAAGTACAGATAAAGTTCTGTATTTTTAAAACACACTTGATAGCTACACTGACGTTCAGCCTATTGGAAAGAAACCACAACACTGAGGCTACACAGCACCTTCCAAATTTCCATGCATGTAAAATACAGTCCCTTGTGGCCAGTGGCCATGACACTCTCAACCTTTGAGAGCCAAATACGAGCTATCTCGTTAGCTTCTTGAAACCAGATGCATTCAGGTGGTCACAAACTGGGTGTCCCAAAAAGGGAGGCACTGAAAAGAACTTTCTGCAATGTGCATCATTGTACTTCACATGAGGAACAGAAAGTTCTCACTACTGCAAAAAGCTGTGTTAACTTTTAGAAATGATGTTCATTCATATACAGGCTGCAAAAAACATTATCTGCCCTAAGGAAATGCATTTAGCACACTGGTCTTGGTCTGTCCAGAACACCACACTTGTTTTGGGTGCACATCTCAAGACACAATGCCCTGAGTTATTGTTTCCTAAAACAACCCTTAGCTGTGTTTTTCTGAAACCTGTGTCTCTTCAGATTTCTCCGGGTGACACAGTACTGTGAGAGACATCATGTCTGATTACATCAGTCAGACTGCATTAAGCTGTGTCAGTAATGACTGCCAATGTGACTGATGTAACTGCATGTGACACACCATCACGCTGGCTCCTCGGCTGTGAAATATGAGATGGCTCTGTGAGCAAGGAGAAGACGAAAAAGAAAAATCACTAAAATTTCATACTGAGAGAAAATTAAAGAAACCTGTTCCTCTGCTCCCTTTCAAAACCAAAATGGATTGAAAAATCTTTTACTATGTTAGGGACTAAAACAACAGTAGTGAGGTACAAGATATCTCTGCAGTCAGATGTGCAGGTGTCTGTGTTGTATCAAACGCATCTTCTTAAAGAAGAAAAAGTATTAAAATTGCAGGATGGACTCGAAAGAGTTTTGCATGTAAGGAAGCATTGCCTATTCAAAAATCTGCATGGCCACCTCTTTAACATTTCTAGAAGGGTGGTCTCTAATACTTCTGTGTATGTGAACACAGCAAGTAAAATAAAGCAGCCAAACAATTGAGCGCTTCTGCAGAAACACAATTTGGTGTATGCTAAAGGCTTCTGGTTCCTATTTTCTGATTAAGTATTTTAACATTATTAACATGCCAGTCACTAAGAAATTTCGAAGAACTCTTTCTGTAGCCATCTGATTCTTCTGGCACTGGCTCAGGACCATCCAAGGCGTTTACTTCCCCTGGCGACTGACAGGGGGCTGTGATCAGAGCATGCCCAGGCTGAGGAGCAGAGGCCAGGAAAGCCTCCAGGAACAAACCTTTAAAAGCCTCAGCCTTTCAGTACTAATGTAGGCTTACAGATCAGATTTAAGCTATCTTCAGCAATGCCAATATTACAGGAGCCAGAACATTACTTGCCATGGATGCATCCTCCCTAACCCTCACAAATCCAGGCAGTCAAGAGAGTCCAAAACAAATCAAAGCCTGGAAAGCAGCTAGAACAGTAAGACTTTCATATGGTACAACAGCAGGGGGAAAAAAAAAAAAAAAAAAAAAAAAAAGTCAACCTCCTTCAAAGCAGATCACTTCCTAAAATCCCATGTGAAACTAAGGCAAAAAATTACAAGTAGTAAGATGCACATAAGGGCCATTTATTCTTTCAAGTTCCTACTGTATCTTTGGGGTTTTCTTTTCCTGTCCAGTTGGAGAATTCTCACAGCCAAATCCTCCGAAAAGCCAGGTGTACCTGAGCTGCCACACTGCTATTTCCAACTACTATTTCTAATATTAAGCACTCGACTCGAATTGGCAGAGTCACATCTTCAGCAACAATTCATCAATCAGTGGCTCTTCATGTTCCATCTTTGCCTCTCTGCTGAAATTACAGGAGGCGTGTTCAGGTCCTTTGTACCCCCAACACTAGAAACTGTGGAGCTACCCAAACGTTTTGTATAGGCTGACACCCGCCTGATTGCAAGAATTAACCAGTGTCCTGTGTTTGTAGCAAAACAAATGATACGTCATGGAATGGCTGTACTAAATGCAACCTCACAGTAGTGAGGACTCAGAGGAAGAGAGCAGCTTTTTTGTAGCTGGCAGCGGACATAATGATCCCAAGTATTTCATATTATTATGTATCTATTAAACACAGATTGAGCTTTGCCTACTACTATGAGGGTGGTGGCACGCTGGAACAGGTTGCCCAGAGAAGTTGTGGATGCCCCATCTCTGCAAGTGTTCAAGACTAGGCTGGATGGGGCTTTGAGCAACCTGGTGTAGGGGGAGATGTCCCTGCCCATGGTTGGGGGGTTGGAATAAGAGGATCTTCAGGTCCCTTCCAACCAAAACCATTCTGTGATATTTTAATCATTTTTTTTTTCCCAAGTAATAAGACCAGCAAAGCACCTCTGAATTTGGTACTGCACAGCTCATGGTGAACAGAGTGCAGCACTATGAGGTACATTAACTCCTATTAATTAAATCCATTTCAAGAAGCAGGAATTCCATCCCAAGTAATTCTTGGGGAATAGTTTTCTTGTTGTGGTGGTGGTTTTTTTCAATTGCCTCAAGAGTTCAGATTAACACGACCTACCAAAGCAATACAGTGGCTGTGCAACAGGGTAGAGGAAACGTGCCCTGCAGGGGCTGGAGGAAAACAAAGTCACAGATGCGGCAAATGCACACACACAGAGGGAGAACAGCACGACATGTTCTATGCCAACATATTGACCCTTGGTAACCAACCCTACAGCACGCTGCTGCCAGGGGCTCTATCCTGTATTAATTTTAGCTAACGACCCAGCTGCTGGGGGAGATGTCCCTGCCAGTAAACCCGTAAGCTCATATGGCAGCACCATTTGCAGGGAGGGGGAGGTGATGGAGTTAAAGAGATCTTTGCTCTATTTACAGAAAAACAGCTGACAAGACTGGTTTTTTAAAGACCAGCATGCAGGTCTTTAAGCTAGGTCTGTGGTTCAGTATGAACTTAACCATATATAAGCAACAGATAAAAAAACCCTTTTGAGTTTGCTTACTGCAGAAATAAAACAGACTGAAATATGTTTTTATATATGCACAAAAAATGAATCCTTCAAGAAAAATATTAATTTCTATTAATGCATTCACTTTTTAAAGACAAGTTTTCACACTTAAACACATGGAAACATCTATTCCAGACTGCACACACAAAGGCACTGGAGTACCTTGATCACGCTGAGCTTTCACCTCAAAGACTACTGTATGACAAGCAAAAGAAAAATAATTGGCCAGGTAATGTTTAGAGCCACACAGGTACATTTGAAGGTCCATCCCTGTCCTTAAACTCCATTTCTAAATGCATCCAAGTGTTCTGATAAAAATCAGCCCTCAATGTGAAATAGGAAGTGAATGCGTTTTTGCTTCATTTCAGCCTTATCTCTGAAGGTCATCTCTCCCCCACCACATTTTGCTTACAACAGGAAAGAGACTATATTTTCCATGATGTTGCCTCAGTAAATTGTGTGGGTCAAATGAATTTGTGTGTCCATTTTCCACAAGAAGTTTTCTGAAGCCTAGAGCTCTGTACAAGAGCGTAGGTATAAACTAACTGTCTGCAGAAGGAAATTATGCGAATGTTGAAACTCCACACACAAACTTTAGCATTCCAGAGAGGAACAGAATGCAGTGCCTAAGTCTACAAGTGGAAATATAACTTACCACAAAATCCTTTGTGTGTCATGCAGAAAAATTGCATTTGCCACTTCTCCAACTTAAACTCTGCTGAATAGAAATGGAATTACAGGATATTGCTCACTGGGCTTGTGGTGGGCAGGGAATTAGTGGTATTTCTAACTTTAACTGAATAAACTTTGGTTCTTATTTCTAATCCAAATTCTGCTTTCCAATTTTACAACCAACCTTGGAGATTTAAAGTGTGTTTAACTATCTAGTTCCAATGACACTCATCAAACACTCTTTCTAGGACACAGGAACCCTCGGTGCTTTCAAGAGCTTTTTCCTGTCCAGAACAGTCGCAAGGCTATTCAAAACAGAGCCACGTACCAATACATCAGGCAGTGATACAGTCATGAAGTCAAGAATTTATTGGCTACATCATCTTATCCAGCATCATTCAGGAATCAGCCCGGGTTAGTCATGTTTTCAAAATACTTCTCTGGAATTTTAAAAGAAACAGCAAAGCTACAAAGGAATGAAGAAAAAGCATCTTCTTCGGACACACAACAGTCACGTTCTCTTCCAGGTCCCTGAGCAAAGGCACAGTTTACTTTAATATCCTTTGCTCAATCACCAAGCAAAGTTTGAAACAAGTTCTTGAGCAAGGAAACACCTTTCTTTTGAGAAACTACTGTGTAATCAAGGCACGGTGTATCTTCAAGGTAAGGCAGGGTGAAACCAAGTAAACAAACAGAGTTCTTTAGTCTAGTTCACCCTATGGCACCCTACTCCTTCACCCTGAGGCAGCTCACCCAGTTTTATGCAGAGGCTCCTATATCAAAGCGCATGTATACATGCCACCAAACATAACCCTACAGCAAGTCTTGGAGCAACAGAAGAAAGACACAAGACTGTGACTCTCAGTCTGCTTCCTGGGGATGTGTTAGCTGAGCCAGCTATGTTTTGCTCCAGGTGCTTTGTTTTCAAACAGTGAATTAGATTTCAAACACTTCCAGCAGCAGTCAAGTACAATATGCTAATGAGACATTTCTGTGAGCATCCCTAATTTGCCGTGGACCTACAGTGTTCTTGGCCACATGCAGAGCACAAAAGAAGTGATCAACTCTGCCCAGAGCACACGATGACCTAAAGGGAGCTTTAAACACATTAAACTGTAAACCAGAAACTTACTCCCCAGAAAGGCACATATTAGAAAGCGAATTCCTTGCTGTGAACGTGCATACTATAAATGAACTTGTGAAAAGCTAACCAGCCCAATGACACCTTGATACCCAGCTACAAGCAATGAACACCAGCATAGCTGAGATGTCTGCCTGCAAGCTATCTTCTAGCCCAGATGACAGCAACAGAAAAAATACATTCAAGAGCTTGGCATCTGAGTCTTGCAGCTGTCAGAGCACAGTGGCCACAGGTGTTACTTCCAACCATGAAATCCACTAGGGATAGAAAAGCCAATGAGAGTACAAATGCTACCAGCAAAACAGGAGTACAGGGCAGACATAAAAACCCTTCAACTGCCAACAGATTGAGATAGATGTCTTCTAACTGTATGTACATTGTGACATAAAAACGGCAATCAAATTGGTTATCTTAACCTGTTGAGCATAAGCCTTTAGTGCAGGCAAGTCAGCACCTGCCAAAGAGTCTTAAAAATAAGAGCAGAGGATGAGGTGTAAATATATATATAGTCAGAGCATTAAATGACCAAGTGAAGAACACAGTTTGCTGCTTTTCTCAGTGTTTACTCAGTCATGTAGAGATGTACCCATTTCTGGCAATTTTTCCTCTTGCTCTCTTTAGGCTTTCTCCTTTCACCTCTGTGGCCAGCTGTCATTTCTCATTATATGAGCCACGCATACAGGATGCTACTTCTCCAAGTGTCACCCTCACAATAGTACCCATGTCCTCTATAGTGCTATGTAAATAACTATGTGAAAACTGGTAATATTAGAGGTGACTCTGAACTGGCCAAGGAACTCAACGGCAGCTTTCTCTAATTACAGAATTAGGGTAACAGATCATTTGCAGTATTCGTAACAGAGGAGAGGTCACACCCAGTGAACTCAAGTAAAATCACTCCCTTTTCCTTTCCTCCCTCAAAAATACACTTACACATAAGGCGGAAAGGTTTTAGTTGTAGGAGAATGCTGGCAAAGTCAATGGTACAGTTCTGCAACACACAAAAATAAATCAGACAGAGTTGCTATTGCAGCCAATGGAAGATGGAGGTCTCAGCTACCCTCCTGTGAGCTGTTTACTCATTCCAGGAATGGAATCCACCATTATCTCACCTCTATGCATATCTTAATTCCCCCCTTTTAAGAACAGAAATTAACATGAAAGCAGTAAGAGACACTATTCCTCATGAAAGGCACCTTAATAGCGAGAGAAAGCATTACTTTTGTCTTACGGAATTTCAGTTAAAAACTCCTTGCTTTTTCCTACAATACATTAAGTATAGATTTAAAAAAAATTTATCAAAGCCAAATGTTTTGACAGGCAGCTTCCCCCACCCCCCTTCAATTTGTTGCCTTTATTTTAAAAAACATCTGTAATAATCAAGTATAACACAATGCTAACAGACTAGATTCCTTAATCCACCCAAATGAAAAAATAGCTAAATATTTTCCTGTTATTTGCTATCCAACTTAGAGAAAAAAAGACACATTTGCCCCAAACAGAACAGCTGAAGCTACATTCTTCCATGTAGTCTTTTGAAAATGCAAGAAATCAGTTGCTGTGTAACCACAATGGTTACATCATAGGTAGTCCTTTAGATACATTAACTGGATATGGCTTAAGTGCTTTAGTTTTTACCTATGGCATAGTCAAACCATGGAGGTCAACAATAGATTTGCGAGCCCTTACAAGTGTAAAAGTAAAACATGGATTCATCTCATGCAGAATTTTCTACAGCTAGATAAAGAAAAGAGACCAATTCCCTTACCAACCTTTACATTACAATTGGTCTCCATGTCCATTTATTCCAAAGCTTTTCCATTTAGTAATCACACTTGGCTACTTAAAGTCTGGGAGCATGAGTAAGTAGGTGATTCGCTCAAACTGAAAATGGGATGCTGATGTTTAGCATGCAGTTATTATCTAGTTACTACTTAGATGATTTACCAGGATGATGCCTACTTAATGTGATGGTTTGTGCAGGGTCCGCGCTGTCACAGCTGCCAGTAACACAAAAGTTCACATATCAGCCCAAGAACTCCTAGCTGAATTTCACTAATGATTACATATATTTTATGGCACTGATAGTACTTATGATTCTGTAAGTCTAGCAGAGCAAGTACTAGTACTTTGGAAGATAAAAGTGTCTGCAGCATATGAGAGGTTTACAAACACTAATTTTAAATGCCAGCATTCAACTCTTTGGGGGATTTTATTATCTAACCTGTCAAGAATTTGCAGAAATCAGTGCCTAAATACCTTAACAATAAACCAATTTCATCAATTTGCATCACACAGCCCAGTTCCACTTTAGGGACAAACTACAGTCATGGTACTATTTTACATTTATCGTTACATGGGCTTCCGAAAATATGATGAAATGACAGAGACTTGCAACATTAAAGGAAAAACATTTACAGCTTTCAAAACAGAAGAAAAAAAAAAACAAACAATACAGCCAAGTACTGTTGTTGACTTCACCGGTGCCCAACTTGGGATAAGAGAGTGGCTTTCAGTAAGGCCACAAAAAAATCAATGCCTGCTTTCCTGTTCTCATTCTCTGCCCTCTTCCCCACCCTGCCCGTCCACCCCCTCTCAAGTTCCCATTACAGCACAAGTTTTTCCAGATCTGATGCCTGACAACAAAATGGAGAGACTATTAAAGAACTGCATCCAGTCATCATCTCAACTCTCACTGCATGTTAGATATAACCTACAACTTGCAAAGCCTCCTATTTTCAATGATTATGAACAATAGATTAAACTGGGCACTTTATCAACTTCTATTACCAACCTTTTCCAAAACTATAATATATTCTGCCTTCTCCAACAACATTTCAGTGAGATAAATAGAGAGATCTGAACTATGCAGGCATCAGGCTCTGCAAAAGTCAGATGGGCAATTTAGAAAAATGGGGAATGCTGGAAAATATCAAGGTAGGGCTGTTCTAGGAAGGACAGGACTCATAAATCTAAGGATTTCTAAACATTTGCTACCATTATACACGACCACCTGAAAATGTAAACGGTAAAATATGGAGGTCCCTTTACAACCTATTAAGTTCCATCTTAGTGCAATGAATATTTTTTTCCTGAACAAACCATATATATTTGAAAGTAATGTCGGGCGGTTTTCTTCCCGTCCCAAAGCCATAGAGTTGCACTGGAGTGAATAAGCTTCTGAGCCTTACTGGGATGGGACCTCAGGCTGGCAATTACCTTGAAATGAGGCTGCCCGTCTTTCTTGAGAGCCATTTACCAAACCACTCCAAAGGAAACAGGGTATTTATATTGTTACCCCCATCTCTGCCTATCACTGTTAGAGATGCCCAAGGGCATCTGAGACATCTGCCTGGGATCAAATATAAATGTTACCTAGGAGTTAGTAGCTACACCCAGGAATGCAGGGCTAGGGAAACAAATATGAAATCCCATTATCTAAATAAACACCCTGACAAAGTAAAGTTTGACGAAAATTCATAATTTACGTGACTGACTTTTAATTGTATTTCAGAGATTGTTATGTTCATGAATAATAGCTAACCTACTGTGGATTTCTTATAATAAATGTTTTAAAACGTGGTGATTCTCGAGGAAATGCGGCTTCTGTTTCACAAAGCTAACTAGCTTAGATATAGCTCTATTAATTCATTAATATGTAACTAAGGCTTTGGAGAAATATTACTGTGTTAATTAAGTATTAGGTACTTCAAGGTGCCAAGTCTGCCCCATGGAACAGTGTTCTTCAAATTCCCCAAGAGAAAAACAGCTTTGTTGTATCATTGTACTATTCACATGGGAAGCCTTTCGCAAGGTAACCACAAATTGCATCTCAGGAAAGAAGAGATGCTGCCAGCACAGAGTCTGAGCACACTAGTTTATAAGAACCAAAAAGTAATAAAATTTGAACCCAAAATTAAGAGATAGAATTAAATTTAAGGCTTGCTTGGATACCTTATATTCTTGATCAGATAGGATTAATGCTTTTTCTCTTCAGTGTCCGGATTAAACAAATGCAAAACTTAATCAAACAGATCTCAGTCAAGCTAATCTTTGACATGCCACTAAAATAGCACTTGAAGCAGCCACTTACCCTGCCTGAAACATATTAAAGGACTTCAGGTAAGAAAAACTCTCCAAGAAAAAAAAAAAAAAGTAAAACATTAATGTTGTGATTTATGATACCTGACTGCTGCTACATGGCGAGATGTGATGGTGCACATTTCAAAAACACTGTTAAAAATATTTTGCAATGCCAAGGTTTAATTCTTTTCCCTTTCTTTGTTTTCACAATGGGACATGCATATCAGAAAATACGGGGTGAAATTCACAACTCAGGCTAATGCAGCTGTTTAGTTTTACACCTGCCTGCCAGAAAGGAACATGTTTCAGATGAAGAATTATGAAAGGTGTAAACTGAATTGAGCTCTAAAACCCCCTAGATACCATATTTAGAAAACTGTATTATTTTAAAAAGCAGAAGCACTGTTTTAAGTTGTAGTACAGGTGAGTAGTTCGTGCAACTTAAAGATTACAGTAACTGCAGAACAGTCTCACCCCTTGAAGTGGAACACTGAACTATTCACTTTTATAAAGCATGCTCTGGTTTAAAACAGAAGTAATAAAAACATTACACTTAAAAAATATTATGAATGTACAATAGAGATAATTGGTTTCATTTGGGTAACCTTTAGTAAGATCTAATCTAGTTAAAGTGACACGGATGGGTTTTTTTGCTCACCCATGTGTAGGTAAGGAATTATTCGTCCATGTAGCCATTCATTCTAATGGGTGTTGCACAAGCCAGACATTCCTGAAGTTTATCCCTCCCAAAAATCTTTCAGTTATATTTCCTGACAGAAAATAACCTGAAGTAATAAAGTTTAATTTCCTTGATGACCCGCACTCAATTAAGATCTAGACAGGATGGGAATCTCATTATAATACCACCCCCCTATCCCACCGCTCACCCCCCAAATTATTAATCCATTTAACAGTGAAAGTAACAGCAACTGCATCATTTTCCCACATCATGGAATTTGATTAAATACCAATTACGGTCAGATACTGACTTCACTAAAGCTGGATGGAAGCTTTGTTACTTGAATCCAGAAGATCAGGACAACACCTTGAATGCTATTTGAATCTTAGAGATAAAATTCTGTGCTCATTTAAAAGGCTGTTTACTGCTGTGCTCATGATTTTTAGGAATCTGAAAATGTGCCCAGTGTCTTGAAGCTGTAGAAGAGCCTTTTCTCGCTTCAAGCTTGGGTAGCTGTTTTAGATATTGTGTCTGCCTGCTGTATTTGCTGAAGATAAACAACTCTCTAGTCAGACTTTGTCTTTATGAGCCATGACTAAACACTATGCTCAGTTTCAATTTACCAGATGAAGGCTCTAAAAATGCATTTTTCAAATTAGTTTTTTCCTTGTTAGCATTTCCATTTGTATTCTGGTGTGAGTGAAATTCATCAACTTAAAAGACTTCTAAATTATGTAAGCCCAGGTAATGAGGCACATAGTGTGGGGGAAAAGATGAACTGTAAGCAAAAGCCCATGTTAGCTACCATATAGTGCCCGGGAGCACGTTCAGGTGCTTTCTTGAGTTCAAGGACCTACAGGGATGTAGTGACACTTCAGCGTGACACAGTATGGTCAGATGGCAAAAGCTATTCTGGTTTACTGTCGGGAACTGAGACCACTGGAATTCTTTAAATGAAGACCAAAGGCTGCCATTATGTTTGCTAGATTACAGCTTCCAGCCTGCAAATCAAGAACATTTCACTAGGTGAAATCCAATTGTATCACGCTGGTCTAATTTGCTAACTCTTGATGTGTGTAGGTTTCATTACAAAACTTGCAATTAACTAAAGCTGCATCCAAAGTTGCTCTTTTTTGTTTGTTTGGCATCCACTATAAACAACACAATATTTAGTTTGGAACAACCCAAATCTGTGATGTTTCAGTTTTGCCTCACTCAAGACAGGATAAAAAAAATATTTACATTTGATATGAAATGTTCCACTTGATCAAATGTAAAATATAAGGACAGCTTTGAATGTAATCATCTAGATGAAGGAAACTGTCATACACAGTATCACAGAAGTATATTATTTCTGATCATTTCTCCTCTCTAAGCGTCTGCTAAACATTCAACAACGTGACAAGCATCTTATTTGCTATATACAGAAAATGTTTCCAAGCAACCTCTTGTCTGCTCGGAAGAGAAGCCTTGAAAGAGCTGGTAAAGCCCAGACTACCTGCATTCACCTCAGGCACAGGAGATGATCAGGAAACCTATAGCTGTTCACTGCCCCCACAGTCACTGCAGGCATCACAGTCATGACTTGGGCTACAGAATGATTTTGAAGTAACAGAAGGGAAAAAAATAAAAAAAGTTTCTACTTTGTATCTATTTTTTTCCAAATCAGTATCTCAAAGTCACTATGTTTAAATGAACCCATAATACACTGAGTAATCTGACACACAAAGTCCAAGCTCTTTTAAATAATTACTAACTTCATGTGTGTCAAAATAGCTTCATGTGCAACGAGAGGGCGTTGGAAAGGTTTTTGAGGTGAGACTCAGAAACATAGCTGCATAGGAAAACTAGTGAAAAAAAATATTTTTTTTTAATATCCAGTCCTTGGAAAGTTCTTATAAATGTTTTTTTTTGCCAAATCCAAAAGCGTTACACCTGTACCCTTCCCTTATGATCTCTTCTGAACCCCACACTCCTTCCCCCCTCAGCTACTCTGATGCCTTTAGTCTCGTGTTCTCTC
>JANHFX010010516.1:174716-218002 GCA_027560015.1 Chloroceryle amazona
TTCCCTTATGATCTCTTCTGAACCCCACACTCCTTCCCCCCTCAGCTACTCTGATGCCTTTAGTCTCGTGTTCTCTCTCTTTGTTCCCAAGTGTCTGTCCTTTATTACCTCTTGATCCTTACTCAATTCCTCACCAGCTATCATCGTCACAGAAGCCTTTCCTTCACCAGATGAGCTTTCCAATATGTAGCTCTGTAAGCTGTGTTTCTCCAGCACCTCCTTGGGGAAAACCTGCCTACATCTTAAACCAAACAGAAAGAAACTGAAATTTCTCTGTAACCTGCAATGGGGATTATTAGAATATTATGCCTGCTTTTTACTTCTTACTACATAGCTCCACCACAGCACACCCAGAGAATAGAAATTAAATACAAATTTCCTATGAACTAGAGATTGAAAATAAAAGAAATATCCCTGCCGAAACCAAACAGGACAGTGGGTTTGCTCTGCTCACAGATTCCCAGACACAACACAGACTCCCACAAGTTCCTGTTTAAGCTTTGCCACAGGCACAGAGTGGGCAAGACTCTGCAGGACCAGAGCCAAACTCCATTATAAGTGACTGGAGTTTTGCAACAGAGAGAATACCTGTTCCTATGAATATACAAAATCTGTAGAACCTCGACAATTAACACATATGAGTGATATTAACATAGACATGTGTGTATCTTCTGAAGTAGTATTTGTTTCTTTTTATACTGAATTTCAAGAAGAGACTTAATATTTAATCTTTTACCTTTAGAAAATTCTCTAAGTACATCATCTCCTATGTGCAAATTTGTTTACCATGAGGAAGTCATTTATTTCAGGGCAGAATTGTTGATAGCTTCCAAAACCAAATTGAATTTCTGACTTAATAAAGAGATTATGTATCTATTGGATTTATGAGGCTATAGAAGATATTAAACCCATGAGAACTTAACTTCCAATGGTTCATAAGTGTTATTTCCAACTGCTAAGTTAATGTCTTATGGTATCATTATGCAACTTTTCCAATCCCATTGGAGAATTTCATCTATTCTCACTTCTTGAATAAATAGCCTGAAACAACGTACTCCCAAACTGTTCTGGCTGAAAGTCTTATGACACCCTGTTGAGAATCATAGTTAGATTATTATTTCTTGCAAATACAAATATTTGCTTCTCAAAACATCCAAGGATGCCACATTACTGAACACTTATTAATCTTTCAGCTATCTTATTAAATCCTTAAGTTATTTTCAAAAGATAGACAACTGAAAATGAAGCATTACCAGCCATCTTATTGTTAAACACAAATCTTGTGTCCATTCTCTCTCATCCTTTCACCATTCATCTCTGCAGAGAGTATGTCTGTCTTCTCCACACCTTCCTATTTGGTTGCTGCAGATACCAGTAAGATCTCCACTTTACCTTTTCTTTTCTAGGCTGAGCAGACCCAGTTCCCTTAGACTCTCAGATATTGTATGCTCCAGCCTCCCATAGCCTGGGTGATTCACCAGTATGTCAACATCTCTCTCGTACTCAGGAACCCCAAAGTGGACACTGCCATCTGGTTTGAGATCACTCAACATGTCAACTTGAAGTGCCAGACAGAGGGTAAGAATCACAATTTTCAGTCTTCTGGCTACAGTCTTGCTTCGGGGTCTGTGCTGCTGCTGGCATGGGCACGGTTGCCATTCTCTGCTGCAAGGGAAACATTACAGCAACCATGTCTGTACAGTACACTACTCATCGGGGCTCTCAGCGCTTCTCTGAAGCTATTCTCTACTCAGTCACAAGTCTGTATTGCTGCATGGGGCCTTTTCATCCTAGACAGGTTCTGAAGCAAGTGCTCTAAAAAACAGATCACAGCACCAAAGCCATCATCACCACTCAACTGGCCTCCTTACCGAGTATACACTGGCTTCAAGTCATGGAGAACACGAACAACTGCAGTGAACAAAAGGACACAGAGAAAAGACTTAGCAAGAGATAAATGACAAATCAGAATCATTTGCCCAGGTGTTAGCTTGGCATTATTTAGCAAACTTCCTGAGACTTTTAACTCAGACACTGTTTCTTTGTAGATTTGTATTGCAACCTTCAAGGACATGCTGCCATTGCCCCTACACCCTTTGGCTATTTTAATGGCATAAATAAATTGAAGACAAACACCAAGTGTAATAGGCCCTTGTTTGATAAAGTTTTGTGCTGTTTTTATATCCAATCACTCCTGCTGAAGGTATATCCTGTGTTTTCTCTCCTAGGAATCTTCCCACATGGAGCAACACCAAAAAGACATGCACAGAGCACCATTTGTTAGTCTAAACATAACATAAAGCTCATTCGGTGCATTAACCTGTGGAGTAATAAAATGTCTATAGTATATGTGGCAAACCAATTTCTAGCACTATTAAATCAATGGGATTTTGAAGCATAATAATCATTAGTGGAAGGTCCTTCTTTTCGTTAAGCACTTCTCTTGCCCTCTACAATCCCATTTTCCTTTTTCCATCCAGAAATGCCTACTAAAGGAGGGTGAATTTTGTCCATGTAACTAATGAATACCAGAGTGCTCTGGCACACATGGATGCAAACATACAACAGCAACCTATTGCAATGCAGAATCACCCTGCTTTGGAGGAGTTAAGAAGTTAGCAGTAAAAGCAATAATCCTGTATTTCTGGAAAAATATATAGTTCTGAAAGTAGTTACATTTCTAATGTAGAAACAAATAATAAAATTTAAGAAATTAAGTCAAAACCAGATTTCACCCAGATAATTTATGCTTCATTTCAGTTAAAAGTTTGGCTCAGAAAGTTATTGCATGTTTTTATAGAATCATAGAACCATTTTGGTAGAAGAGACCTTTCAGATCATCAAGTCTGACTGTTAACCCAGCACTGCCAAGTACAGCACTAAACCGTGTCCCTCAGCACCACAGCTCCACAGTTTTTAAATCCCTCCAGGGGTAGGGACTCCACCACTGCCCTGGGCATCCTGGGACAGGCCTTGGCAGTCCTTCTGGGGGAAGAAATTTTTCCTCATGTCCAACCTAAACCTCCCCTGGTGCAACTTGAAGCCATTCCCTGTTCCTTGGGAGAAGGGACCAACCCCCACCTGACAACAGCCTCCTTTCAGGGAGTTGTAGAGAGCCAGGTCTCCCTTCAGCTTCCTTCTCCAGGCTAAACAACCCTGTATGTACCTGCAGGCAAATTCTTCTTTTCTCTAAGCTTCAAATAGCTTGTAAAGAGAAAACTCTTCTAAGGGTTTCACTGACAAAGGACAACAAATAGTAGCATAAACATGTAGGAACATGTTCACCTTGGTAAAACAGAATCAAAAAGGTATTTAAAATCTTGCAGAAAGTGCCACCTGTATTGTGGGGTTTTTTCCCCCTGGAAAATTGTAGGTTTGAAAAAAGGATTTAAGTGAAGTTTCTCATGTGGATGCATTAAAATCCTTTATACTAAATCAATCAGTAAATCAGTCAGTATTTGCAAGTTCCTGGTTCCTGAAATAACTGAAAGAATATTTAAATCAAAGAATGTATGTAATTCCAGAAAACATGTTTCACTTCATGCAGTAAAAACAAACTGCAACTCAGGGATCACATTCAAGGGTTTAAATCATTTCTACTGTAAAAAAAAATATAAAAATATTCCTATAAACTGTTTTAAAATAAATGTTGAAAATCCTATCATTGAACAATCACAGTTGGGAAAGAAAAGTATAAAAGTTTTTCAATAAAAATCATTTTTCACCTGAGCAATAAATCTTAGTTAATTATATTAAATACAAGCAAATATATAAGCAAAATATCTAAGCCTCGATGGGTCTTTAAAAGACTGTGATACAGGTTTTCTACAACCTGGTTGTCTGTGAAGTCTGACAACTGAGAGAAGTTGAGGCCTGAACAATGACCACTTGAAACAAGCACAGTAAGCACTGAAGGGGTTTGAAATAAAGCGAAGATGAGGAAGATACCTGCTACTCCTGGTCCCTTCCATCCATCCACACACAAACTGATGGGCAGAAAATACTTCAGAAACCCTTCTGTTCTCTACTGTGCAATGATTCATGTAAAGAGATTTTTAACAGTGTTCTTAAATTCAACAACTGCAAACATTTTAGGCTGTTATTTGAACAAATGTCTTTGACATAGAATTAGCACATATTTCCTACTGGTATAAATGGCAAATAATGAAACTCTGCAGCGTGTAAAACTGGGACAGCCATATACTCCTAATATTAAAGGTCAAGTAATTTACTTTACAAAAGAGCTTTTCCTAAAAAAAACCCTGTTGTCTGGAAAATGCTGAGTATCCTAAGTATTAATAACCTCAAAATACCTCACTGCTTTAAAGTGACATCTTAAAGTTAATTTTTCCATTTTCAGTTTTGAATATTTACTTTCAACTTTTGCTATGTAAGTTACCAGCTGCAGCTATGGTTTATTGATTTGGGAAAGAGAAGTATTTTAACAATCCCCACGTTTATTGAAAAAAATAATTAAAATTCAATCAACAAATATGGACAAACCCTAATGAGGTCCATCCCAGAGATGGAAACCACTACGTATTTCCCTGAAGTACAATGCCCAGTCCTGCTACCCCTGAAGCAAAGGGGGTTTAGATCATTGTTTTCAATTAAAACAACTTTTGTTCATTTATACAGTCAATCTGAGTAGTACTAACAACAGGTGTTAGTTTCTTCTTGCAGCAACTGGTAAGTAAAAAATAGAAAATCAAATACATCCTGCCTTCATGTTTGGGTTTTGTAAAAAACAGCAACAAAAAAACCCACAAACAAACAACTTTTTAAGAGCTGCTTGTTTGTTGTTGTTGTTCTTTGGCTTTGTTTTGTGGTTGGTTTTTTTTACAGTCCCTGGAACAAAGCATCATTAGTTATAATCTGCAAAGTTCACTCCTGCTAAAATTGATCGAGTCATTATTTTTTAGTTATACCATGAAAAGCCTCCATTGCAGATGACTCCAGAAATACAATAATTCCCTTCTCTGAAGCTAACAAGGTTACATGCCACTGTTACTTTAAGATGATATAAATCATAATAGTCCTCTTTTCTTTTTAAAATTATTTAATATTTAGAAGTTTCCTAATAATTCCTCCCAGCCCTGGAAAAATTACTGCTAGGAAGCAGATTTTCTATGCCAGTTTGTTGCTGGGTTTTTTCCACCTATGTCCATACGCCTCATCTCATTTTGAAGATACCTAAGTATATTTCTAAATTAACTTGGCTTTTTAGCTAATTGATTGTATTCTGCACACAAGCAACGCAGGTTATGAACTGTTTGTATTTTAAACCTGTTACCCCTCTACGTTTTAAAAGAAGGTATAAAATTTTTGTTGTAGTCCTGAGGGGGTCCTGACATCAAATGATCAACTGAAAGAATTAAGTTTCAAACATTCTCTGATTTGATGGAGAAATGACAGAGTTTAAGAAAAATTGGGCAAAGAAGTTTGCACTAGGCTAAAATACAAAACTGAAGCTCACAGAACTCGGTCTGCTAAAGGTCAAGTCAGTCAGAAACAGTCTGAGTCCAGGCCCATACTTATTATGGAGGTTCTACAGAAAACTCAGAAAACAACTTTCTTTGGAATAAACATATGTCACTCTAAATTTAATTCTTTCACTTCTGATTGTAAAGCTGGAAAATATAAAAATATCTGAAAAATATGCTAGGAAATAGAGGACTGAGCATAAACTCAATAAAAGCATCCAGGAAGGCACACTACTGCAGTAACCAGTAAGCTGTCCAGCTAGAACCACGCAGCTGAGGACTGCCCCACTGGATTTTACACCAAACACATTATTTGTCAGCACAAAACATGAGGATTGGACATACCTTGTCTGGAATACAGAAATTCATGGCTAAACCAAAGCACTGGACTACATACAGAGGACTAGTTACGCATACACAGATCTGCTAAAGAAAAGAGAACGATACTGCATTCGTCCATTCCCGCTTGGCAGCATGGGGTCAGAGACTCAAATATTTTGTTTTATGAACTGATTACAGCACTTATGAAATTTTAATGCCAAAAAATTAAAAGCACAAGAACTTTGATGTTGACTTACTGCACATTTACAATAGCCACTCTGATCCAATCGACCATGATGACTCTAAAAGCCTTTTAACAAACTATACGGACTATAAACTATCCTTGACAAAGGAGCCTTCAGAGACTTTCCAGTGCAGTAATATGTGCTTTAACGGGGGGGTAGTTAATTCTTTATGACAGTCTGAAATGCCACCAGGTGTTTCTTTTTGCTAAACCTTGCTAAACTTCAGAGTTACTAAAAAGCTGTGTGAACAGGGTAAGGTGTGGCTTTTGGTGGACTTTGAAACTCCTCCTAGTTGCTTTAGGCAGTATCACCTCCATTTCCATTGAATTTCCAGCTGTGTATCTTTCAGGACAAACAAGAGACAGAAAACAAACACATTGTTCTGTTCACATTCCTCAATAACAATGCATAACTATTTTGGTTTGGTTTTTTTTTCAATTTTGCCTCTATCCATAAGCAACCTGCATCTGATTTTCTTGAGTGTATTCATATCTCACCCTTCTTCACAGCTAACAACTGAATTGCAAGAAATTTTTAGTTTATCTACTCAAAATTCATAGTAAGAGAGCTCATTTTATCTTAGATTCAGCTCACAGGGTGTTATTTCTCTTCTTAAGTAGAATTAATGCAATTCTTGAATTCAATGTACAAACACCTACATTTAACACAGGTGATTTCAACTTTTTTAGTATTTGCCTAAAATTTGCTACTGTTTATTTTTGCCCAACTTTTAGACTTGCTTTCCACACACACACGGTCTTATGTAGAGGAAAAAGTCTTTCTTTTTTCCTTATTTTACAATGTAAACAGTATACATAGATGAAAAGTAGTTGTAACAATGGCAATTTCCTTTTTGAAATTTGCACTTTGATAACAAGTTTTCTTTAAAAGCTGTTGCAAATCAAGTATGATCTGTTTCAGGTTTTATTATTTATATATGGAGCAGTCTAGGCAATCCTTGAGGATACAAAGGGAAGAAAAAGCAAAAAAAGCAAATGTGTTTTAAAACATCCTTAATACTTAATACCCAATGATATAACAAGGAGGCTGACACATTAATCAAATCAGCTCAAAACTACTTCATGTAAACGCATAATGACTGAAAAATGGTGAGTCCCACCACTTCATTCAGGACATAGGCTTCAGCATAATTCATGACATGATTCTTCAGTTCCCCATTCCACTTCAGTCAGTCTACCTCACCTTCATCAGCCTGAAGGTTAAGAGTGTTTACACGAACCCTGCCCATGGTCAACTGCTGTCAGAGAACTGGTTTCACCCAGATAATTCATACCACACTAATGAATGCAAAATGCTATCTCAGCAAAACCTTTTTTGGCAAGATAAATAACGGAACAGAGAGCGAGCACCGCCAACCCTTTGTGTATTTTTCCTACCGCCCTACAGACCATCACAATTCACACAGAATTCCCACGTATAGGTATTACGAACATAATAGAGTGATATTATTAGAATACAGTATAAGAAATAGGCCAGTGTTCTTCCTCTTTCAGAAAGAAATACAGTATCTTAGTTTTCTCTGAAGTTGACAAAGAGGATACCTCTCCCCCCAAATCATAATCATTCTCTTCATCCACACACGTTTTTCTTTTACAGAAAGGTATTTTTCATTAACTATCCCACAGCTTAAGAAATGTACCAGCAACATTACAAACAGAAAATGTGTTTGTAGATGGGATTGGGAAAGGCAACTCAAAGACAAGTGGAAAGGTGAAGAGTTGAAATATCTGCTGGAGTCTTGTTTGCTTAGATTAGCAACTGATTACCACTTGCCCACATCAATTGCAATCAACAGTATTTATATTTATCCTTGGCATTTCCTTCTGAGCTATCAATCAAAACTTTTTTTCTGGTTTTCATATTAATGCCCACTTCTAATCTCCAATATATGTGCACTCAGGCACTAATTCAGCAACACTTAAACATGTATTCTTTAATGCAAGAAATAGAGAAATAATTTAGTGAGTATGGATGAATTTATGTTCCTGACAAAAAGCTGATCCTTTAGGATTTCACTGAATTTATTAAGGTCAAAATTTATTTAGGTTATCAACATTTATTAAGGTTATCAACATTTATTAAGGTCAAAATTGCTCCAAACATATGAAAATTTACTTTTCCAGTAAGGACTAAGATTATTCTAGATATAGCAGTATCTTATCAAACAAAACCCCAGTTCTTTCATTTTCTTAGAATTATTTTTTACTTGAGCTTGAGCTGTAGATCCATCAGTCCTTCATGGCAAGTTAAAAATAGTTCAACTTTATGACCATCCTTTAAAAGGGAAAAAAGCTAACAGAGATGATTAGTTTTTATTTCCTATAAAGAATTGAAATACATACTCAACAACTGATTCATTTCTACTTCCTGGAAAGTTTCTGTGGTTTTGGTTGTCTGATTTGCTTTTTAAATTCCCCAGGTCTATTTCTGTATGTACTCACAACCATTGTCCAAATACGAGCAGACCACAACCTACCAAAGATGGCAAAAACTGCCAGTGAACTTCCATATACAAGACACTACCCTTTTTGTGTGAGATGCAGTAATAGCTGTAATAAATAAAAAATAAAAAGCAAACCAAAAAAAAAAACCAAAAAACACAAACCCACAAAAAGACCCAAACAACTGATGCAGTATGGGGTAGACAGAAAATACTTTTGAACATTTACAACTTTGGGACATGTTAGTGCAGTTCTTGCACCATTAACGTTGAGAATGCTCTAGAGGAGGAAGGTAACTAAGTGAACATCCTCGCTCTATTTAAGAAAGCTAGATTTCAGTTCCTCATATTTGGCTATTAAGGATGCCTGAGCATAAACTGTCGTGGTCTTTGGCTTGCTCACAGATGTTCATCGAGAATATTATATTCAAAACTCAAGCTGTTCATTGTACATAAGGCACATGGCATGTGTACGCACCATACGTACTACAGAAAACTGACTATGGCAACGTTTCTGTGTCAAAACTCATCATAAATGCACTCTTTCTACCTTTAAACCATTTACAGAAAATATGGAGCTTTAGAGACTATTGAGTCTGAGTGATAGAAAGGCACCCCCACGATGTGGATTCTTCTGCATATCTATTTCATGTCTCTAGGTGCACAGGTACACTCTCTACTTTGACCAGTTTATGCAAGGGAGTTGGAATATGGAAAGAAATTTCCTTCTGGTATTGTCAGAATTGTCCTACAGCTCCTAATTTGTATGATATTGAGCTCCCGAAAATGCACTCAATTGTTATTTCAAACTGCTACAACCTTATGAATGACTTTTGAGAACTTAAAAGCCAGGCAAAGACTTTGCATTTAAATTGATTTTTTGGAAGGGTTTCCCGAAAAGGCCCATTTTCTGATCATACGTAGTGATATCTAGCAGGATACCATAAAGCATGGGTAGCCTAGAATAGAATGACAGTCATTTACATACAAATGAGCTCATTACTATTGAATTTTTTACCAGCTGTTGTTTCAAAATGTGAAAGATGTTTTATGAATCTACATAAAATATTAAGCGATGGCCATTCTATTATCAGTGTCCCTTATTAATTCTTTGTACTAGTTTTCATCTGCATTTTAGTAACTGTCATTCCATATGTTGATTTGAATCAAAACCATTACACGCCCCAATTTTAATCTATATTATGAAATATTTCCAACTGCAAAGCTCACTACATTGCCTAGTCATGAGAAGCTTAAACTTCAACATGACAAGCTAACAAAATATACACTCATATTTTAATGGATCCAATATGCCACCCTTCCTTTCAAGGAAATATGTATTCTACCCATCGCTTAAAGCAACATCAAATTTATGGGCAATCTCTGCAGAAACTTCCTTGAATAAACATTCACTTCAAAAGGATTAACATACATCTTTTCAGAAGCCAGCTCTTGATCAATATTCTGGTTGTCTTGCTTTGAAGCAGCTGGAATGCTTATTTTTCATCTACTCTAGAGCAGGTAATATGCTAGACCCCCATCCAAAACTCTCACCTGGGTAACTTCAGGGAAGGTCTAATTTCCACACACAGGGAAATCTTTAGTCATTGAGAACAACTTATTTACAGAACTACTTTGACTAGATTCATGTTATACTTCATACATTTCCTCACATGATAACAGTATGAATAGACCCCAAGACATACCCCAGCTTTGGAGAAGATCTACTAAGCAACATCTGCCAGAAGAATATTGTGTGCCTTCAGTGAGGCTGTCAACACTTCCCTCTGCAGGTCAGCAATAGTAATTAAAGCAGTTTGTTGATCATTTAATATGAAAACCTAAAAAATTATCCAGAAAGAAAAGCGATTCTATCCTAATGCAGCAGCACAAATTCCAGGTCATATACAATAAGCAACCACAGTGTCAAAAACTGCCCCTAAAAAGTAAGGTCCTAAGTAAGTGATCTAAGTGAACTAGGACTATGAGGCCTCAAACAGCAAAAAGAGGATGCCATGAATGTAACAGGAGATAAAGGGAAACAAATGCCTACCCCAGCTCCCAAATGAGTGCCCGTAATGACCAGTGCACCGGAGGCACCCAGTGATGACCACTATCTCTTCACAGGTCTTCAGAATTTCATAGATCCCGGAGTTACTAGATTTTATTGCACTCCCATCTCAGAAAGCCAAGCTCCAACTCTTGCCATACCTCGATCTATCCCTCATCTTGCTCACTGGTGGGGATCGATGCAGCGCAATGTGTTTAAGACACAATTAAGTATGCTCAGAATCAAAACGCAGGGTGAATGAAAACAAAAGTCTTGGAGCTTGCCAAATGACAGCTAAAAATATAGCTCTGTTTGAGGGCCCAACCACAAAATTTCAGAGGTGGTTTAGACACCAACACCATTCCTGCACACCAGAGTTAGATTCTCATAAAGCTGCAGCAGTGCATTCGACTATCCTTTGGACTATAAAATTCCCCATCACTGAGCATGAATTAATAATTTCTAAAGTGGTGGATTTTAGTTTAAACGTTGCAGCACATTACGGTTAACATTATAGCCTCTGAAACTGCAGATTGCACGCTATTGTTCATGAGTTTCCTTCCTGCAGAGTTTTTGGAGGAAACAAGCATTCATGAACAAAGCTTTGCTAATTAGCTCGGAGCCTGCCTGTCTGAAGGGGCCATCAGGAATGAAAAATGAGAAGCAAGCCGTGAGAGACTTCAAAACACAAGAAATTGGCAAGAAGAGCACAGCAAACCAAACCATAATTGTATTCTAAATATTGCATCAGCTCCTAAGTTAAATATATATAACTATAGGAAAATTCTTTAGCAGAGATGATAACCAGAATTGAAGGGATATAGAGCTGATTAACATACTCAGAAAAAAATATTATTTTGAATACCCTATTCTTCTCATGTACTGGTGAGTACATATCTAACTTTAATTTCATCAGTTTTCATGAACAGCCGAACTGGAAAACCCCAGAAGGCATCAGCAAAAACTCACTTGAAATTCCATCTCACACACTTAAAACATAGCTTATGAAAATTGTTTGCCATTGAACAGATCTTCTCATAGGCAGCAAAATGTACCATGGCATCAGGAGAGGCTGGTGCTCTGTTAAATGCAGCATTTCAGAGGAGATGCAAAGAGATGCACCTCTCAAAAGCCACCACAGGCAAACACAGTAAAAGGTGTAATCCTGATAGCACACTGAAATCCTGGTGCATCTTGATACTAACTTAACTCCAAAGTGACAAATTAAGAAAGTTATATCCAAATTCCCACTGTATAATCTGATTAATTATGACAGATATTAGAAGAATCTGCTCTGTTGTGGGAATCAATCAATGAAGTGATTACAAACTTAAGAGTAGTGCAGAAACAAAGCACCTAACAGTCATCCAGCATATCAAATAGCTCTAATATACATGCAACCATTCAGCTATACCTTGAATTGTTTCCGAGAAACTGTTTATACTTACATAAAATGCTCGGGTTATCCAACACTTTGTAGACCTACAGATTTGTATTTGTATTTTATAATTTTTCTTCTGTGTTAACTTTATCAGTAAAAGTCAAAAATCAGAAGTTATCTCCATCAGAAGATCCTTGCTTATTTTATGCTCAAACTATTCCCTTAGGAGATAAGTGTTGTCAGTGGTTCAGCAGTGGAAATTAAAACATTTCCAGTACATTTAACTTTCCAAAAACATTCTGTTTGAGACAGGATTGTTGCCCCTGATGAATAAGACAGCTAAGAATTGGACTATGCTTTGAGAGGAGACGCTGTGTCACTATATCCCATGCTTCAGTAATGTCTATCCTCATTCAATGTAAATAGGCTGTGTCAAGTCAGACATCTAAAATACTAAATGAAACCATTGCTTTACATTTTTAAGTCCCAAGGAGAGAGAAAAATAGATGTTAATTGAAATCTTAAATTTGCATTCTTCAGAGAAAAGTCACGTGCAGGTATTATTTTTTTCTAGTATTTATTCAATGCTTAACTGAGTCTTTAAACCTGTCAATGTTTCACTGTGATTAATTGTTTGTCTGTGAGATGGCTGATAATTTCTAGAAGTTATCAAGGTCCATCACACAGACTTCATGGAGCAGAGAAATCCATATAATTAGCATGATAGAACATAAAGTCTTCGAAACATAAATGGTTTGGGAATAGACAGAAAAGGGAAGCATTTGATACAATCCATACATCTTCTTAATACAGAAAATGGCTAATCATGTAGAAACTACTGTGAGAAAGGAATGATCCCCCCCCCCCCCCAAATGACATAGAAGAAAGGGAATTCATAACAAGTTGTATACTATAAAGTTTACACACCACATGCACATATTTTTATATTCACAACTGTCTGGCTTCTGTCATCTTTTATTTCAGAGTTACAGTGTCAGTTCTCCTGAAGGGCACAAGTATTGGCTTGCTCTTCCTATGCTGCTAGGACAAAACAGTGCCCGGGCTCCAGCAACATCACAAAATAATATTGATGTGCACACATACACAAATACAGACCTGCATCATATAGAAGCACCTCAGATAATGGGTCATTAAGTTGGATGGAAGTGACAGAAACCAAAGAGAGAAATAAATTCTGCAATCCTGTACTATTTGCTTCATGTAACTGTAAAATACAACAGATCATTTCTGCAACAGTGAAAAATCATAAAAACTGGAATGCTGAAACCTTACTGAGTTCAATGGACTACTCATGTGAGTAACCAGTTACCATAGCAGTACTTCTTAAGGTAAGAAGGCAGGTAAGAGTGCATATTCATTTGTAAAACTATTTATTTTCTTTTTTTAACATTCATTCCCAAAAATCACTCAGACATCCAAGTAACCTAAAATACAGCATTCTATTCCACTTTAAAATCTGAATTTTAACAGAAATGCAGTTTTCCTGTTCACAAAAAAATACATATAACAATCAACTCTGCAGATTGACAATTATATGTTCTGTTGAAAGGCATAAAATGCTTTCAAAATATTTTTCTGGATTGTAAGAAATTGTAGTTTTACAGAAACCTGTCCATGTAGAGATCTGGGAGCAGCTATTATTAAATAACTATGCAGAGTCTAATCTGTGCAGAGTTTGCTTTTATAAAATACTTAAGAAGCCAAAATATGTATTTTCCACACATGAAACAAACTCCTCTGGAATTGTAGGTGAATGAAAGCGCAACATAAGGAGTAAACTTTTCAATAGGATGACTTCATTTTTACTTACAGATCCAAGTAAGAATGAAAAGAACCCGAGGGAGGTAAAACTGCAAACAATATTGGTGTCTGATGCCCAGGCTCTGAGGAAAACCCCCACACTACGTACACCCCGCGTCCTATTTAAGACATTATCCTAATGGACGCACAGGTAACATCCCAAAACACAAACATCTTGTAGCATACAGTGCTTACGTGGGCAAGAAAAACTAACATGGACCTCTAAAAGAAAGCTGAGCTTCCCCTACACCTCTGGAAACTCTTAGACATTACCAAAAGAAATCAAAATCCAAGTAAGAAGGTACATCGCAGTGCCCCATTAAAGAAACTATCTGCACAAATTAAGGCAAAATCAAACCACAATTTGACTGATTTAGCCAGAATATACCACGGGATAAAACGGTTCATTATTTTATATATCTTTTTTAAGACTAAAATGCAGTGTATGTGAGTTATTGTGTAGACAGTTTGTAGGCAACAGTAGCCGTCTTGAACTGAGCTGAGTTTCTGGACACTAAGAATGTGTGTTAACCAACAGCTCAGTCTAAAATACAGCGACCACTTTATCATGTGACGAGCTCAGTAATAAAAATTAAATAATTCAAATGCAAAGAACATAGTTCATATTTTTCAGGGTATGAATTGGCATTTTGCTGATGAATTTATGCTGTTCTTTATATAGCCAGATTGACAGACTATTTTAGCATGTTCCATGCCACAGAAAATGTACCGGATTCAGCAGAGCACTGCTGTATTTCATTACAGACACTCAAGGATTTTGAAAGGGTCTTTATTCCAACTGTTAAAGTGAAAGCCTTTATTGTTGTCCCACAGGGCCCCAAATAGCCTTGAATATTTTATCAAGATATTATGATATAAACAACTCCTAGCTTTTCATGAAAAATGATATTGCTCATACTGGTATCAGTAGGACACTTTCAAATATCTTTTTTTTTTCCAGATGAGAAAAAAGATTTATTTTTATTTATCATCGAAAGAACTTGTACAATTGCAAAGGATGCATGTGGGAAATAATGATGAAACCCGTTTGCTGATAGTAACATTTTTACTAATTGCTTCAATCCACAGGAAGTGCAAAAATATCCAAAAGTTGTTGGATTTAATCCCCTTCTTACATCAGCTTTTTGATAATTAGCTATGAATTAAACCCTTCTGCATTACACTTGCATGATCCTCTGATATTCCTACTGTAATACAAAGCTCCTTTTCCTTCCTACTGTTTCCCTCTAAAGAGAGAGGCTTCCCTCTGTGGGTAGGTGTAACAAATTGACAATATTTTGTGTGCTTGTGCACCAAAGACTAACAGATGGAAGGGCCCCCTTTGTCCAACGCAAGCGGGAAAGTATCACTTCAACTCGTGGTTGAAGTCCTAAAATGTCTTCACCATTGCCAGCTTTCAGAATGAAGATCAGACTGTTTCCTTCCAAATGTCTGACCAAACCCAATGTTTTTCACAGAAATTAGGTATTTTTTCATTTATTCCACTCGTGGGTACGTTGTGCACTTTATCACAGAACGTAGCACAGCATCACAAATTGGTTGAGGTTTGGAGATCATCTGATCCAAACCCCTTGCTCAAGCAAGGCCCTGTAGACCTGGTTGCTCAGCATGAGTTAGAAAAAAAACAGGTAGTTGGTTGTTGGGGGGAGGATTAGTGTATTCATGATATTTATTTTTGAAACTATTCTGTCTTTCAGAATTATACCTCACTTAGGTCCAGGATTAGTAAACTTACAGTTCTAAAAAACAGTATCATTTCTCACATGCAAAACCACATGCAAGTCCTACATGCATCATAGAGTGTCCTACTCAAATCTACCGGCCACATACAATCTTATTCAATTTATTAATTTCATTCCTTTAATGAAAAGGATTTCTTTCTCTGTTTGAACAAATTACATCCCAGAGAAAGTAAAATAACACTTAAAATGACAGTTGCTAATACGTTCTCATGTAAGAGCCCTAGCATTTCCTCTAAGGAATTTCCATTTTGATTTTAAGAAACCACAACAGGCATTCAGTGTTGTAAAATAAAAGTCCCATGGAAAATCCTTCACCCCTGTTTGTACTTCTGAGACCACAGTTATAATCATATATGTCATCTGTGATTTGACAACTTTAGTTTCATTGGGATGGGAAGATTATGCACATTCAGCATTTTACTCTAGTTTCCTATATTGATCATGTAGAGCAAAATCACTTGACTAGAATGATTGAAATGGAAAGGATCCATTAAGTAGGTTTATTTTTAGGAACTGCATGAAAAATAAAGTGTTTGAAGTATGAAAACCAAATTGCACTCAGAACACTTCCCAGGAGATGGCAAGTTAGAAGAGTCAAAAGAAGAGCAGAGGAACATTGGTACCTGCAAGCTGTCTGGAAATTTCTCTCTCCTCTGCATGAGGAAATACCTTTCGAATCCACAGGTGGAAATCCATGGGAAGATACGTTTTTAGGAGAGTTTTCCTGAAAGAAACTTGCTTTTCATTCAGATGTACACAATACTATTTGCAGCCAAAATTGCACAACTTGTTAGACACTGTTACTAAAATGTTAATAGCTCAATTAAATGAGAGGAAGAGAGAACTGGATATGAGGAAAGGGGCCCATATTTTTCCAGTTGCATGACTGAGACATCCAGTATAATGCACATCAGTCTTCTCCTACGTGCTTAAAGGTTACTGTAACCATTGTGCAATAAAACTAAGTTACTGGGACACTAAGCCCCAGTATGGTGATTTCCCTCACCATGCCTGTTATCAGCTCCAAACACATCAGACTGAAACAATGCATGTGATGATATGAGAAGAAAAATAGCTTTCATGTGTTTCACCTTCAAAGGACATCTCCACAGTGAACCGCAAAGTTTCTGTGGAAAAATATTTTCTTCTTAAAAAAAAAAAAAAAAATCGTACTGAATTTAATAAGATCATTAGTGTGAAGTTAAGAATTGCCAGGGAAGATCTGCATCGCTTCCAAAACACCATGATAACTCAAATTTAAGTCCAGTGTACACATCATATTTCTTAATTCTATCTTGGGTTTCTGCTACCAAGTGACCTTAAGGCGCAGACTGAGTCACACATCTGCTTTTGAAATGTACCAGTTAAAATACTGTATCATCATCCTGCTCCACAGGCATAATTACGAATTTGCCAAATGTTATGAGTCTATTATCCTTCTCTAAACCTCTTCAGCTTTAAGCATATGATATTATCTGACTGTTCACTTCTAGTCACCCAGAATCAAATCTCAGAGCTACACTCACAGTGATGTAACTGCAGACACGTACCACAAAATCATCCCCACTGCTGACAGTCTACCAAGTGCTGGTCTGAAATAAGGCCTGCTGGGCCCGTATGCACCACCTCCTTTCAAGTGGACAGAAGCAAGGAAATAGGACTTGGTCCATCATTTTATACATACAGAACCACAACTCTGCCAACTTATTTCAGGTAATGCTTCAGTACTGGAACTACACAGTTACCTACAGTTACTCATGAGTTAGTACCTGTGCTGGCCAGTTCTGACACAGGAGAATTAACTTCCTTTTTCTTCTTGATATTTCAAATTTCACTTGTATCAGTTTTATTATTGGACAAGGGATACACCCATACAAACCTAATTCTTTTAAAACACTTGCCATTGAATTTTAAACACTGTTCATAGTTTGCCATATTAAAAAAGTATTATAATCTAAATGTAATCAACTTTTTATATGCACAACAGTACTGCCAAATTCTTTAAAGCATCATCTCTCTTGAATCATGTAGGTCTTATGCTTAGGCTAACCTAAATGAAAGTCTAAGCCAAAACCACAGTAAGATTCTCATACAAAGTAAGAATATAAAATTCTTATAAATAAGAATGAGCAATAGTCCCTTCTCCTGATGCTTCCCTGAAAGTTAAAACAACCAAGTTTACTTACGTACTACAAGCCAAGTTTAATACATCTGGGATTTCTAAATTATCATTTCTTAGGTTTGGCACATCTCCCAGAGGGAAGGAAAGAAAGTTGTCTAATGCATTTCAGCAATGAGTTTACTTCCCTGCCCAAAAGAGAGAATTAATTTTCAAGCTCTACAGCTTTCTAAGTTTCTTTTTGACTCAGTAGAAGTATTCATGCAGACTGAGGTCATCTAATGCAGGTGTTTATATCTGCTTTCTGAAACAAAAGTCACTTGAAGTACATTTAAGTATGTGGCATTCACTTTAGGAGTTTGAACTCTTTAATAACCCTTAGAGGCTGCCAGATAAGCTGGTTAACAAAGTTAACAAAATACACCCTTATGTGCTCCTATTTCTGTTTTAATGAAGAGTATATTATATGAAAATATAGACCTCACAGAAAAAGCAGAAGCCCTCCCAAAGCAGGTAGCACCTTATCTCACATTCAAAATACATCATCATTACAGATAAAGTAGTTACTATAGAACGGAAGATTAAATTATAGAAAACAAAGCTGAAGCTAAGTGAATGGTTAAAGAGGGGTTTTTTTAAGTACACATACATTCTAAGTCCTCATATAGCTATACAGTAAGCTATATAGCAAGGTGACCCATGGCTGAGATTTGGCACACTGAATATATTAGATCATAGCAAGAGACAATCTTGGGAGTAGAATCACGCAAATCATTGCAAAAAGATATCACCAGGGGGAAGTGGGGGAACCAAACACACCAAAAAAACCCACAAAACAATTAACAGAGGAACTCCAGCAGCTGAAGGAAGATTTCACTAGGTCTACCAAAGACAAATTAAAAACCAAAAACCCCACCAAACAGAAATTGCCAAGTACTTGAACACTGTATAAAACCACCCTAGAACAGGATTATTTCATTATTTCTTAAAATCCCAGCCCTGAAGAGATTAACTGCAGAACTAACGTGAAAAAAACACCATCATGAAGCAACTAAAGTATCAGCCTGTGTAATCTAGCCATGTTGTCCCATCACACGCTTAAAAGAAATAGAGGTGACAGTGAATTACATGTAATTCAGCACACATAATGCACTTTTATCTGCAAGCCTCCAATTTCTTTAAATGGTGTAATTATAATACTGTTTTTAAAAGAAGATAAATTCTCTACACTTCTGGTTTAGGGATTTGTGGAAAGGTTTATGCAGCTTTACAATATGTCTCCAAGCAGTTGTCTTGGATTAATTATTCCCACTCTTCACTAGTGAAATCTTCAGGAAACATTCTTAGTTCTTTGGGTTTAGCTTTTTACCCTCTTTGTTGTTCTCACAGTTGCCTTTCTGAAGCTGTAGCTGAGCTGCTGCCATTTCTCATAATTTCTCTAGTTAAATTTAGTCCAGACAAGATCAATCAGCAGACTGATCTAAGAAGATCTGCTAGACCTCACTGACTCCAGTCACTACTGCAAGGTACCTACACTTTGCTTCCCAGCAAATAATTCTGGGACTGTGGTGCAGAATCCCAAACTGACCCCACGTACACCCCAAACAGACACAGCAGTTTATTGTGGCTTTAGTTCTGTCTCGCATGTGATCTGTAATCACCTTATGCCTTCTTAGGAACTATATTCACCCAGACAAAACACCATTCTATGTGTCCAAACTGCATTTGTGATTAAAACAGCTGGAACGTCACTAATGATAGCTTTATTATAACTGATTTTGGCCACCTACTGTGATATGTAGCGATGGCTACACAAATCCATGTGAACCTCAGTCCACAACAACATCCTCTGAGACAGACTGAAGATAAAGTTAAAACAACCTGTAATCACACCTCCGCTGAAGACACGCTGTAATTCTGCAAGTATTGGCATAAAAAAAAAAAAGAACTCCGAAGAGTTTGTGACTTGCTAAACATTATGGTACCCCCTCCTCAGATCAGGTTCCATGGATTAGCTGTTGGCTCTTATGCTGCAAACGCTGATCGAAGCCCTGGCGTAGCTGGGACACTGACAATGTTGGTGTGATTGTTTCTGTAATGCCATGTGATTTTTTAAAAGTATTTTTAATAAAGGAAATTGCACACTGCATGTTTCCCTGAAAGCCCAGAGTTAGATTTAAGACCACAACAAAAAAATCATGTCAAATAGTGAAAGAAATCAAAGGCAACACCGAAGACAGATCTTTTTCATTTTTTGAATGGGTAGTAAATAAGATCAGGTTATTTTTGCTTTCTCCCTGGATTTACATGCTTACCTAAAGTCAAAAACATGTATTTATACCCCTCAAAGCCTTTGTTGAATTATTCAGATGCTTAATTTCAAAGGAAAATGAACTTTAAATAGTTAAATGTATATGCTAGTTATAATTTAATTATTTTGCTATTGATCATTTTTATTGCTGCATTTTACACGTTACCTGATTATTTATTGGATACTGTAATGAAATTCCACTGCTTTATTGCATTATTTAGTAAACAAAGTAGCAAACTACAAAAGTACAGCAATAAAATTAAGGTGACTTAGCAGTAAGGCTGAATTTTAATTAAGTTACAGGAAGACATTTTTGAAGATGCTAAAGCAAGAAAGTTTACTCCATAAAAACAGAAAAGGCAGTTCCTTCTTGGGTGACAAAAATTAGGAAAGCTTTCTAGCAATTTCCTTATCTGAAGTAAATAGAGGAGGGGAAAAGAAAAAGGAAATAATATTTTTCCTCAGCAGGATTAATATGGAATACTGCATATTATAAGGCAGTTCTGGGAAGAAAATGAAAATTAATATTCCAGCAGATTCTCTTGCCATCAGCATTTCTTCAAGGCTTGATACCCCAGGAGAGACATTCACAAAACCCACAAGTGATGATGATGATGAAAAGCCCCTGAAACCCAAAATACTTAACCCCTACATGGTCTAAATCTATTAACGCATGCATAACATTTATACAGCTTTCCATTTCCATACAGGTGAGCACATTCTTCAGCTTCACATTCCCTTTTCTAATAGGCTTTCTATTTGTAGTATTAATACCACATTTTATAAGAGAGCTTTCCTGGATTTCCTGTTCCCTGGAAAATGTACATGACCACAGCGCTCCGAGTAGTGATGTTTTTTTCTGAGCTTGTGAACTTCACACTGACTCGGCCTCAGTTTCAGTGGCCTGTTGTTTCTTCACTAAACATGGCTCTCATTCTTTTTGCATTAGAGCCTATGAATTTCAGCTAGAGAATGGGGTCATCCTCTGGACACAAATTTGCTTTCTGAAACTCCTGAAGTCGGTAGGTGTTCCCTGGAAACACCTTCAGCTTTCTACTGAAGTCATAAACTAATTTCTTCTCTTTGATTAAGACCTCAGCAATTCGATTTGCTTGCAACATATGTTGGTGGTTTTGTTTCTCTTCTGAATGTCTGAGCAAGCTGGAGAACAGACCAAGCAGACAGACTTAGGCTCCTTCCCTGTAAGTAGAGACAAATCCCAGAAGAGTAGCTCGTGACAATGGAAGGTACACGTATACTCTGCAAGCAGCATGTAAGTATCTATAATACGCTGGCTAAATATGTATCTAGTATTCACCTGGCATACACTCAAAAGTTTTGACAGATATGAATTAAGTTCTGACTGAAAAAAAATTTCAACTATTTCAACCAACATCAGGGTGCCTCCATTCTAAAAACAATGTCCGCTGGTGGGGCAAATGAAAACCCAAGAATCTTAGTTAGCACTCTTTTTTTTTAATACTTCTTTTCTTGGTGATGTTTTATTGTCTCTACAGCCCTCTCTTGTTATTCAAAGAGATATCCTCAGTTTATTTCAGCTGTGGAATAATCCCTGTTTTTTGGGGAACCTAATTTACCTTCATTCTAGATAATGGGAACATGAGATTATTCTGGTTATTAGTACCATCCTTTAGCTTTCTGAAGACAGGAGTAAAAATGATGTTTCAGAAAGACCATATTCTCCTGACTACACCAAAATAGCTCAATTAACTAGGAAGACCAAAGGCTTTTTCTTGCTAATGCAATGACATTGTGTAGCTTTTATTCCCTTATGGAAAGAACACAAAGGGAAACAGAAATACAGCATACTCCATGGTCTAAGATAAAACAGATACTCTGCTTCCCTTAAAAGCCGGCACCACTTGCAATAGGGTGCACATAGAGTGAAAGTTATTTTTAGACCTGGATTTTTTTTCCTCAGGACTCATCTTCAGGTACCTTAACTTACATAATTCATGAATCTACATGCGAGATGAAGGACAGAAAGGTGGCAACATTGTGAGCCAATAGAACACAAACTGAAATGACAATGTGACAGTGATGACTGGGATGACAAATGACAACATTCATATTAATAAGGGCTAGATGACATTCAATCACTGTCCAGTCCTGGCTACAGACAATACAATGTTTAGGCACAGCAGCAAGAGAGAGATGACGGATTTTTAACATCTTCCACCACTTAAAAAGTGAGCAGGGAAGGGCCAAGGTTACATCTGTCTGTAAAGAGCTCTTGATGGGGTTCAGCAACACAAACTGCTCAGAAAATCTATATGCAGTATTAATTGACCTCATTAACTCTATTTTCTTTTTCAGAATCCATAAATTGGAAGCTCTCCGTTCACACACAAAAGGAATGAAAAAGAAATTGTTTCTTACCCTTAAATGGGGGCATGAGAAATCTCTAGGCTTTCTGCATCACTCTGTCAATAGATTTTTTTGATCCATATACTTCATGGATGAAATTGCTCAGTTGATCCTTCTCTGGCCGTGGACTGTGGGTTTCACAAGAGGAACGTTCAAATCCCCTTCTGCTCCCCTGCACCTCCCCCAACCCTTAGTCCTTCCTGCAGGGAGCTACAGCATTTATTTCAGCCTCCACGCCAACAACAGCATGGCAAAATCCTGCCCCTTCTTCAAAGTGGGTGGCCTTTCACGCTCTGCCAACTAGGAATGGACCCCAGTCAACTCCTTGAGCCATACCCTTGTAAAATACTCCTTGGTGCAAGCCAAAACTGCGTCCAGGGAATGTACTATCATACCTAACATATATATACATAACATACCAGTGTCTGGCCCCATTTCCTGTTAGGGCACAGACAGAGCCTGACTGTCCCAAGATCAGGAGATCTTCACTTGCTTTGTACAAACCTATTACAACTGTCCCAGACCTAAATCTCTGTACATCCATATGAAATACATTTATGTCACCCTGATATATTGATCTCCTAGGCACAAGCTGAGTTCTGATTTTCAAGGAGAGAATCACAATATTTCCAATAAAAGGCATCATATAAATGTAAAACTATAGGCACACTCCATTAAGAAGGTATACATAGTTATATAACATTAAGGATTTAAAGTTTGCCACAAGCATCAATACAACCGAACACCATACAGCTGCCCTGGGCAAAGTTTCCACTGACATTCTGTACACACACCCCTATTTTTGTCCAGTTAGTTTTTCAGTAAGTGTAAACCTCTGCTATATTCTGGTCTTGTATAAGGTATCATCAAGCAATTTTTGCATATGGCCACAGAAGCCAAATATTTAGTTATCTGCCTTAGCAAAAGATGTGTTACTTATAACACCTTCTATGTATGGAGAAATATTATATATGAACTAGCTGGGAGATATCAAGAGGTAAGTGCCATGTTTCTGGGAAGTAGAAAGTAAAGATACAAAAGCAGCTTGTATTAACAATGCAGGAAGAGCTTTACATTTTTTTCCAATAAATGCCAGAAAACACTTGTTGGCAGTGACAGATTTGCTACTGTAGAAGATAGAAAATCAAAATAAAATGTTACCTAAAAGAATAAACTGCAGTGATCTGGTTTTAATGGCTAATGTTGTTGTTTACTGCCATTATTTGCCCAGACAAATTATAATTTAGGAATTCTGAGACACCCCCCACCCAAAAATATTAAAGCAGCATATATTTCTGATACATGTAGTACTCTTTTTATCATACTCCCCTGCAGAATTGCTCATAGGACATCAACAGATTAGCCAGACACTTTGAGAAAGATGCCAGGGGGAGGGGAAAAGAAAAAAAAAAAAGAGACAATCCATAAATCTGTAGGAAAATACAATGCTTTTAAAAGCCTGCTAATAGTGAGGCCTCTGGAGTAAAAAGTTTAGCATGAAAGTGTTATGTAGGTATCATCTCTTTTCCTGCCACCAACCCTCACACCTCCCTTGCTTTCTAAGGGCCAAACTAGCATTGTGATTGAAAGAATGACAGGACTCTGGCTAAACAAGGTGTTTTACCTCAGAGCTTCAACAGAGAGCATTTGATGTGCAGTCTGTGTAGCTAATACACAAGATGGCAGTTTTGAGTCTTGGGAAATACTCTGGTGCTGCATTTGAATTTGATGTGGTCTCTCCATATTCAGATCTTGGCAATTAGGGATAAATCCCACTAACAACTGAGCGAAACACGCGACTTTTGGCAAAAGAGCCAGAAGATTCTTGTACAGTGCAGAAAAATGTCTCATAATGACTGCAGAAAAGAGTATCCAATTGTCTCTCTTTGGCTAAGTGGCCAATGTGCTTAGATGCTGCCCTGCACACAACAGCTTTGCAGATACCCTCATGTCAGCCACTGAGATGCCAAGCAAATGCACCTCTCACTGTACTGTTCAGGAGGTTTCTTTCCTGAACTGCATCTGGGCCCTCTACTATAATGCATAGGCTTTAAAGAACAAAGCAAATCAATGAGACATGCTGTCTTCAAATGAAGCTTTTTCCAAGAAAATCTATGTGAAAGGATCCAGTCTAATACAATCTAAGTCCTTGTTGGCAGAAGAGAGTCCTCTAGGTATTTCAGAGCTCTTTTAAAACAAAATGTACATGTATCTATGAAACATTGATGAATCAAGTCCTGCTGTGTCTGAGTAAACATGTAATTTAGATTTAGTGTAATGTTTTCTGAATATTCAACAATCAGTTGATTGTGGAGAGCATTTAGAGTTTAATAGCCATATTAAAGTAAAATATACTTGCCAGAAAATTACTTTACAAAATAAAAAAAAAAGTCTCATCGTGTATTAGCAAGTATAAGGATGTGGTTTCTTTATGACTCTATTTGAGTTGTCTTCCTGAAGTAATGAATAATCTCTCTTTTAGTGAATCCTTCTTTCCACCCTTTTCTTTTGTACTATACCAAAGCATGTTATATTGGATCATACATAAACATTGGGGCTTAAATTCAACACTAATTTATCATTTTGCTGTCATATAGTTTCAAACTTTCTCATCCCCTTCCTAAAAAAAAAAAAAAGCTTTGCCACAGAGTTATGTCAGCATTTTGTGTTCATTTCCAGACTTTATAGTCCTTCCAGCAACCGTGAGCCTTGCTGGTTACACAGATGAGGGCTTTCCTTCAAAATCACTGCTTTTCCTGCAACAGAAATAGTTCCTTTCTATGGCCGCTTTCGGATGCAGCTGTTTCTCTATTGCTTATTCCAACCTGTATCCCTCATCCCTCCCCACCTACTGCTCTCATTTTGCTCAGGCTGCCATCTCCCAAAACAGCTGGTTGAGTTGGCTGCTTGCTAAGAGCTGAAGAAGATAAAGAGGTCTTTCAACATCCCTTCCAGACTGTTTTTTTTGGAGTGGCTATATCCCATAGTATATTCCTTTTGATCACATAGTATTTTTCATGGATCTTCCACTTTGACTCTGCTAAGAAGTGTCTTCCTAACCCAGAGTAAAAGACTCAGATTCTAGCAGATTCAGTGGGTTTGTACATTGGGGGTCCAAGAAAATAAATGAAACACTTCCAACAGAATAAAAATATCCTCACAGCTGAGAGACTTTTTAAGCCTTAAGAAAAAACACATTAGAGACACAGAAAAATACAGACTTCTGCTCTAGGGGCTGCAGGACAGTGGAGCAAAACCTCAAAATCAGCTTCAGATGAGTGCATAATCAATATTAGTCCACTGAGCTACAAAGCCTTCCTCGAGGCCGCCAGCTCAGCTGCTCTTCAGCCAAGCTCCCACTACCTCCCCAAGCTTACCTGCAGGTACTCTCCACCTCTCCAGGAAGAGAAATCAAAAGAAATTGCTCTTCCTTACAAAAGGAAAAAAAGCAAAGATATTTACCCTAAATTTCCTCAACTGTTAGAGCACAGATTAGCTTTCAGATTCTACACATTCCATTCATTCCTGAAACTATTTATTATTCCAGCAAGCTCTGTTCCTGGAAAAATGCTCTTCCAAACTATGTTAGCTATACACATTGTCCTTGCATTGGTGATAAGAGGAATTATCCTCCATCTACAAACCTTTCCACTCTCTTTGTGGCATGAAAGCTGTAAGAATTTCGTTCTAAACATCTAATATCATTGGAGGAAGAGCGTGAGTTCATGTATATCTGCAGATAAAACAAACAATTCTCCAGCCCTGTTTCAAAAAGCTGATTTTATGAAATATATAGAAAACCCACTGGAAACTGTGTGTGGAGATGCTCTACGGAGTACTAACAAAACTTTAATACTTTCCTAAAGAAAGAAGCCTGTCACAGAAGAAATGAGGTGAATACTAATATACTCTTTATATATTAATGTACTATTTATATAATACTATTTAAAACAAGATGCAATGGAATAGAGGTTCATTGTTAATCTGAAACAAATTATCTGCATGGTATGTTTTCATGTTTTGCTATTACAGAATATGTGACTGGTACTTATTCCAACATGTAGGGCAGAAATAATTACTGACCCCCTATGCTCTAGAGCTCCTTTTGTTCAAAACTCTTTTCTGTGCCTTTGTACTTCCCTCCAATGAAAACATTAAAAATGTTATATAAAAATGATTGAAGCATTTTACATTCCAAATGACTCCAAGGTTTTAATACTGTGGAAAATATTCCCAGTCCTGGATGTAATCTGATTAGATTGATATGCTGAAACAGAGTGTAGTACACATTCTAATAGGATCAAAATAGGGATTCTAACAAGATCAAACCAGGGAGAAAATGGTGAGCTACAAACCAGAAAAAAGATCATTTAGTGTCTATATAGAAAAATTATTAATCTAGTGAAATACAGCCAATTATTCTAACTAAATCATGAAATGGGAACAAAATAAACAGCTTACTCTATGTAACAGTTTAATGGTAGAGAGTTTCTAACCAGAAGTCAAAACCATAGAACTGACAAAGGAACTATTGAACATACATCAACCACATCTACACAGACAGCTTAACCATCCCATCTGAAAAAAATTTCATCTCTTTTTGATCAAAAAGTGTAAGACCACGCTTCATTTAAAGAACTGATATTCAAACATGACCACCAGATGCTGGGGAATCTCTACCACACTAGGTGATGACTCCTAGGTGTACAAAGTAGCCAAAATGTGAACCCTGAGCAAAGCCAGCTCATAGCATGCTCAGCCACCTGAAAACTCCAAGCATGTAAACAAACTATTTCATCCACTCTACCTTAAGAGTAGACCAACTCAATGACCTTTCCCACCTGCTTTTTCTCAGGACTGCAGTGCAGAGGTATTCATGATCAAGAAACTCAGCTTTGTTCCAGCAGATTTGAGACATCTGCCAATTCCTCAGCCTCCTTCCAGGTTTACATCACTTAACAATTCTTTGATTTTCCTCTGCCTACTAGAAAAGAATGCTAATGACCAGCACCAGTTTGTTAACTTGTGGCATAAAAAAAACCCACAGAGAAAACAGAAGCCTGTTGTGTTGCTATTCAAGCTGGTTATGTATTGTCATATTAGAACATCACCAGGATAACCCCTGAACTTAGTAAAAATCTAAACTAATACATTCAATGGAGAATGCATAGGGGAAAAAAAAACAACAAACATTTTACATAAATATAATCAAACCATTGTCGTGTCTAAATGCTTGGGATGGTTCGGAAAGCTGGTGTGGCACAGAAACATTTTTTTTCTGTTTTTTGGCAAAAGGAAGGCAGATAGGAATTTTATACCTAACTGATGAGTCCAGCGAGATACTAAATCCAGGCTGTTAGCACTAGAAAATAGCTTTTCATGTTGATGTGATGAATGTATGATAAGCTGCATGAGAGGGCTGCAAATTCAACATGACTTGAAACCTGAAAACTAGTTTGAGTTTACAGCACATCTGTCTAGACCCAGCCACAATACTCCTGTGAGATGCTCAGTGGTGGTTGAGGATGAATGCAAACCACAGAAGGAAGACCAACTTCCTACAGGAAAGGATGCAATATGTCTTTTCATACTCCACAGAACAGTGCAGGAAAAGTATTCAGAGATTGTGTTGACATTTTACATTAAAAGTTTTCCTTTTAAATACCACCAGTTTTCACTAAAACCGCGGCGTATATTATCTGTTACCACTGAAAAGCCTGCAGAAAATAGAAATATAAATTTGTTTTCTTTCTTATTTTCCTTCATAGTTATGAGGCCACTTATTTACTCTTACTGCTCTCCAACTGAAGTCTGAACTTCTATTATTAGGCCAATACCACATTGAAACTTCTATAAACAGCTTCCTCTCAATGATAGCTATGATCATCCAAGAAGGCAATTAATTGTAAGCACAATTATTTCATTTAGGTCCTAATCACCTGATTGCTACAGTGCATCATGTATTTGTATGGGTAAGTGCTTGTCACTTTTATCTGTAACTGGTTTCATACATAAAACTGCAGGTGTCAGAGTACAATCCGGGAGTTAAACCACCAAAGAACAAACAAAACTAAACAACAAAACAAATAAAAAACAACAAGAAGAACAAAAAATAAAACACCAAAACAAACTGTGAGGAACTGTGCCTGGGAAGGCACTACTAGTCTCTGCTGGAGTTACTCAATGACATGCTAACATTTCTGACTCACAAAAGGACTTGCAGTAGATGGAAGTGACTTTGCTTCCAGCCACTGGAGAGTTGGTTCTGCTCTGTTAGAAGCCACCAGTAGTGGGGTTTTAGGCAGATGAATTAGTAGCAGAGACATTGCAAGTGGGGCAGTATGGAGTCCATTGCTGTGACAGACAGACACTTAAAGATCCATAAATTTTATCCAGATTACAACAGGATCCAGGAAAGCTCCTGAAGTCTAAATATCTGACACTTTTACAATCATTAAACATATAAGTAGATTAAACAGCAACCAGTTCCTCTCAAGTCACATCAGTTTAGTTGGGACATTGCAGGGAGGGTTGGGGTGAGATAACTAACATTTAAGTGACTTAACTAATTTTTTATCCATTTATTTTTTTTGAAGTCAACAGTCTATTTTCTGCTAAGCAGTGAGTTATGTTTGGTAACTCCGTTCTACCAAAAAGTTAATCTGAACATTTCTCAAACATGGACAAATCAACTGAAGAAAACAGAATTCTGTCGTTACACAATTGGCTCCTCATTCCTCCTCCTTTCAACTCTGACCCAAACCTTGTATTGTCAGCATTTTTAGGGTTTTGTTTTGTTTTTGTTTTTGTTTTTCCTAGACAGTGAGCTATTCATCCCAGTTCTAATTTCTTCAAACATTATATATGTGACTAATTATTCAGTGAAGAAACACTACTCAGCAAAATATTAAAGAACCAAATTTAGGTATGGGTAAACCAGAGGTTAGAAATTCTACTTAATTGCAATACATCAGATTTTGCCGATAAAACTTCATTTTACAGTAAATTAACTTTACCGTTTTGTAGAAGAATATGTTTATCAGCCTCCCCTTCCTGATGCAGAAGAGATGACAGGTCCAGCAGAGCCTTACTTCTCCCAGTTTCCATCTGCTGGCTTGGCGGCTCTGAAGGGACCGTCTCAATGCCCTAAGTTTGCATAGACATGGAAAGAGTGGCTGACTGGTAATCACAGGGAGCGAAATGGGCTGTGGGGTTCATACATGAGCCTCTTCTACCCAACACCTGGGAGGAGGTTAACCAGAAACAGCAGAACAAGGTGACACAGCTAAACAGAAACAAATTTTTCTCGCTAGCCTTGTTTATAAAAAGACCAGACGTCATTCTTAACTTGTGGGGGTGTCTTTTATGTCCTCCTCTCAGCAAAGAAATTATGAATGTTCCCTGATGGTCAAATGTTCCATTCCTTCTATTACTTGTTTTTCACTAGCACTTGTCTGGAAAAATCCCCACAACTTTAAACAGTAGATGGAAACACTGAGTGCTCTATATTTGGTGCTGGACAATATACTGCATGTAGGTGTTGAGTGATATTTTAACATTTTTAGAAGATAAATTGTTGTATCTTTGTACTGTTCGATGTTTTTCAGATAATACTGTTGCTGTCCAAACTATAATAAACTGCATAAATAAAGTTATGGGTCATCTAAGTATGATTTAGAGGTAAGAACAAAAAAAAACACCTGTCAAAATTAACAAGTTGCAATTAAAAAAGCCCTGGGATGGTACATGGCAAAGTTCTTTATGGCTTAATCATTTTCTGGTGAAAATCCAAACTGAGTGAATGAATAGCTATCAAAAGGTAACGGTTCACTGCTATTGCTCTCATAAGCATTACAAGTTTTCTGAGGTTCTGTTCGTCCTGAAAGCATAAAATCCTGCACTTTCTTTTAGGAAACTGTAGAATTATTTGTACAGATATAAATCCCTGCTCCTGCAGTGGACAATGAGAGGAAGAGAGGAAGCAAAAAAAGACAGACAAAGTTGTGCATTTTTAAGAAATAAATTTAAAAAAAAAAACCAAACCAACAGATTGAAAACAAGAAACCTGAAGTGGGGAAGACACTTGTCAAAGGCTAATCTGCAGAACTTTAGGAAAGAAAACCCAGCATCCTGAACTCCAATTTAGTACTTCATCCTCTCAGTCACACCGTATCAAAAATGAATAATTTAATCTCTTCAGCTCTTAAAGGTGACACATGAAAGAATGGGACCTTTCCTTTATTTATTAAAAAGGTACTTGTAAGGGGTATGTATCAAGATTAAGCAACAACAAATGGAGCTGAGAAATAGGAACACATTATGACTCAGTATTTCCTTCAAGTAAAGGCTCTGTTTGTAACTCTTGTACTTAGTGCTGCCTGACCCCATAGATATTACTCAACTTCTCTGTGTCTCGATTTCCTCAGCTGTAAATTGTTGCACAGTAAATGCAAAATGGTGTTGCAATAAATAAATAAATATCTCAAGAAAGTGTTCAGTTGAAAATAAGCCCTTTTAACACCTAAAGCCAAGTACAGCCCAGGATTCTCCTTTTGCCAATTTACATAAATAAACAAAAGAATGTGCTTTCGTTTTCTACAAAAAAAAAAAATCTCTGGATGTTGCTTTTAGTGCAATTATGTAACCAGTGCATCTGCTGACAATGACAGCAGTATCAAGGGCTGAATAAAAAAAATGCAAAGCTTCTCATTTCAATACACTACCATTTTCAAAAACTTTTCCTCAACTGATTGGAAAATCATTCCCACTCCCTTGCACAAATCATTACAAGTTAAATGTATTTAGTAATAGCTTGTTGGACACAGCTGAAAGAAAAATCACATGTGAGGCTGAGCAAACTATCATTTTATGAGAAGATATGGCTTTCACTTGATGAGCTATATGCAAAGTAGTCATATGGGAATCCTCACTACACTGTTTTGGGATTAATGCTACTTCTCCAGAATTTTAAAAATGACTTTACATCTGTTTGATATCTTTTACAGCCAGTCTCCCTCAGCTGAGTATGATTCACAGCCAAATCTGCCAGCAGTTATTAGCCAGTTGCTTCTAGCTCATGTTTTCTCATATATTCTTGCTTGTGTTATTTCTTCTTGTTGCACTTCTAACGTGACCTGCAGACCACACTAACACTCAGCTCCTAAAGCACAGCCTAATTTTCAGAAATGCTGAGCTTCACAACACCAGGGAAAATCTTCCACTACTTAACGTTAGATTGTCAGCCTCTTACATTACCATGTAGATGCACTTTGAACAGCTTCAATAGAGCAATACATAAAGGCTCTGATTTGCAATGTCCTTTAAATACATGCTGCTAAGCAGGTACAGGAATCTCCACAGTCTTCAGCTGAGATGTAAGCTCCTGATTAAATACTATGCTAAAGAATACAACCAGGCTTTTACCATTATTACTATTATTGTTACAGACCCCTGTAAAGAAGAACTAAACAGTTACTCCAGAGAGCTTTGTATTAGGACAACAGAAACACCAACATTCTCTTTATTGTACTGTATTCTTTCAGTTATCACAAAGCAATGGTTTAGCAATTCAAAGCATGATAAATATTTTACCATTAGGGTTTATTTTACAGTAGTCACATTTTTCAAAGTATTTCTGTGAAGTCATAAAATATATTTCCCAGGCAATAAAAGCATGTTGTGGCAGCATGCTGGTTGGGTGGTAGATGAAACCTTAATTTAATAATATGTATGTAAATATAAAATGAATAAATCTGAACTGGAATACAAAATCTAATTGAAGACATTTATAAAAAAATGTGTGTTTACACAATTCCTTAAATATTAATTAAAATTACTAATACTGATTTTGGTAACATAAGTTTTGAAATTACCTACTTTAGAGGAAAACTAGAATGCTTCTTCACAGGGGTTCTTCTATGAAATGTTTTGACTAACTCTAAAATCTCTCTAGCATTACAACTGAGTGGTAGCATTTCCTGGAGCTATAGCTGCCAGAAAACTGTGAAACTGGATTAATATGCAAAGTTCAGAACACCAAACACATCCTCTCAACAATTAACAGTGATAGGAAGATTTTAAGTCCCAGAATCGAAGGATCTCAAATTACCACTTAGTAGTTTTGTTGTAACACGATTTGTCTCTTCTATTACAGTGGCTACCAGTAGAAAACAAAACCTAAACCAAACAATGGTAAAAGACATCTTAGCTTGACTAGTTAGCAGTAGCGAAGAAAGGCTGGCAGGTCACTAAGTGATTTCTGTTTTCACATGTTTGGAATTACACCGTGGAACTTGATGAAATCATTACAACATTATCTTTTCCTTTTTAATTTCTTTCTTGCCTGCCCCACTTTTGGCACGAATAGTCCACTCAAAGAACAGAGATGGAGAATTAGTTCAGTTTATCATAACTTTCCATTTAAAGCTGTAAGGACCCGAGTCTGTCAGTTTACCAGGTAAACTGAAAACTTTCTGTTTTCCAGTTCTAGTTTCCTATTAATGCTACCAGTTTTGTAGTTAATGTTACTACAGTGGAATCATCTGTTACAGTGATAATTTATAACTCACTGATCAGTTCTTATGGGTAGCAATTTATTGTATTGGCTATTTCTGTGCCTGGTTAACAAAGAGTATGACTATTACAGATCCTAATAGGAAGCTTGGTTTCAATAAATGAGAGTTTACACCTTTAACTTCATATACATATGTAAATCCAGGGTTTGGCGTCTTTTCCGACATCTCAGGTGATGGTCATTTTATCTATACGACATAATCTGTCTCAGCACTGGTCCTAACCCCAATCTGCTGGATCTTGCAGACGTATAACACTATACTTAGTTTTCCTGTCTCTGGAGTTTCAAGTTCTAACCCGAGAGCTGGTCACATCCTAAATGAAACCAGGAACTTATAACTGATCTAAAACCAAGCCACTTGCCCTTTTTAACTGCATAAGGCTTGTAGGACTTAGCAATAAGCTTTCATCTTTGGCCCTAAGAACACAAAATCCTTCACCCGTAGGCAAGCCCAGAAAACCACACTTACCCAGAATTTACCATAACCCTTCACTCTTGACAATATTCTCCCTCACTGAAAACCAATAAGCCTTTCTGAGCCATGAGATTACCTAAGATTTACTCTAAATCTAATCCTAGCCTGCTCTGAAGCTACTGCTAAACTCTTCTTCCCTGCTGTCATTCCACCCCAGCGAGACTTCTAGAATCACAAACAGAAGTTTTGGATTTTTTTATTTAAAACATATTCAGCATCTACAATATCTTACAGCCCTGACACCAGCCCACCACCTAAATCAACTCGAGGCACCCTACAAAAGCAGAAGCGTAAATCAAAAGCTCCTCCCTCCACCTCCAAAACTTTCTGGGCAGGCCATGTAGTCCTTGACAATAACATCAGATGCATGCCTGAGGCTTATGCTGGACTTGAACTAAGCCCCAAGACATCTGGTTCTTTGCTCCAAATCCAAACCCTATATTCACACCAAGGCAATGGATTCCAGCCACCAGACATTGTTCCAGGCTTGTGGACCTGACAGGATGGAGTGATAAAACTTTTACCTTGTAATTCAAAGCCCTAACCCCAGGGAGCCGTTTTGGGCACCAGAACTAGTCAAGAAACATTAGTGACATCAGCACCAGTTCTGATCCTAGCCCCAAGGTCTCTCACCATTACCCAAATCCTTTACCTTTTCCATCCCAAATCCTTATATCACCAGGAATATAAACCCAGCCTTTCCTGCACATTGCTGCGTAACAAGGATCTATTTGTCTCTAGTGTAACCAGCTGCAAGCCCAGCTGGCACACATTACAAGCATTAAGCCTAAAATGAATCTGAACAATCCCAAGTTTTATTTAACCTTAGGGATCTCTACCAAACCATGAACCCTAAGTTCTCCAACAGTATCATCACTGAACTTCATCTTATTTCTGTTCTAAAATGTAGGCCAGAACAGGGATAACTTGATGTTCCCTTTCAAAGGATTCCACAAGGTATTCTTGGGACTTGGCTCTGATCTAGGGCTCAGGAAAAAAAAAAAAAACAGAAGATGATTTATTACTTGATGTTGCAAGGCTGCAGGAAAAACATGGACTATATGGCAGCAGAAAAAAAAAATACGTTACCGTTATTTCTCAGAAGGCTGAGCAATGCTTATGGCTAGAGTTTGAAATAGGTTTGAATTCACTATGGAGGACCAACATTTATTGCTCTATCTCAAAAGGCAGGCAGAAGTAGAGTAATGCTGGTGAAAGGTGGGCCATCCGGTTTACACTTAGCTTCACACAGACGTATATCCACTAGACTCCAGTTATATCTAGAATTAAAGGGGATTTGGGAAACAGAGGTTGAGGATCTCAATTTACTGCATGCTTCTATACTTGTAAGTCTTCTGAAATCCAGGAATAAACTTAGCCGCTCAAACACTGCTTTCTCAAATACCAGTCCCTATTTTATTGTTAACTCTAAATGTACCCTAAAAATATATTTCCTGTTTCTTACTCACCCTCACCATAAGCCTTTCATTCCCATCTAAACCATCTCCTTCATATTAAATACTATAAAATCCAGAAACAAATGTACCCACTGTCACTCTATAGTTTCCAGCCCTAGTCTTTAACACATCTTTAGCCTTAACATCATAGTAAAGAGAAGACTCTACACATCCTGGAGCTAAGCACAACCTTGAGGACTTTGTGTGATTCAGAAAAAAAAATAAATCAAGATCTTCAGTTGTTTCCCCCTATTGCTATTTTTATAGGTTTTAGAATCGGATTTTTCTGTTCTGGTGTTGGCACATCTGTGTGTAAATCTTGATGGGTCTAGATAAAAAAAATACTAGCATTTCTATAATGGCTCTCAGTGTATATAAAGTTGGAATGGTTCAACTTTTAGCAAAATGATACCATGTGTTTTCCAACAGCATAAAGTTATTAATAGTGTAAAGTAAAATACTTTACATATTTAAAGTAATTAATAGTGTAGAGGATTAATTTGCTAGCTTAAAGTGTTTGTATCTGAGGTAATGAGGATATTTGAACTTCAAATGTTCTGATAAGACATTTGTGGAGTCGTTCAGCGTTAAAGTTAGGTTTTTCAAGATGCTTCCAAGATGAAGTTTTTCTAACGACGCATATGGCTTTATGCTGCTATTAATATCCACGTAATCTGAATGGAGTGTTAACTAACAGAATAATGTTTCATAAGCTATTACAGATAAGTGAGCATGTAATTGGAAGATATTAAGGACTGAAAATATACGTTCAGCGGAGCTGGTTTGAAAGGTCTTTTCTGGAAATTAAATCCCTTTTAATCTTGTTCGTCAAGAGCCAAAAGGACTGGTGAGCATGTGAAACTGCTTTGTTTGAATATTTGTTTGGTCAACTCACAGAGCATGAAGTTTTACCTAGGTTGCAGAACAAGGATCTGTCAACTATTTTAAAAACAAGAGCAGACACACAGCAAATGGACTCTAACATCCATTAGATGCGCATAAAGAAAAAGCTTTTCCCTATCCTGCAAACCCCTTTCAGACTTCTTTTGCCATTCATGGAGTACCTGCTCCTCATTTTACACAGTATACTACTACTCATTAGGCAAATGTAGTATTTTGAAACCTCCCAAGTCTAATTAAGAAGTGATTCACAGTTCTTTTGCTTCTCACCTTTGGTAAATTTTGCATTCATTACATCCCCAAACTTGGACTAATCAGCAAATTTCTGCTTCAAGTTTGGATTCCATGACCTGAGCCATTTATATAGGTTAGAAATATGGCTCACAAGTAACTCCTACCAGAAAACGTTTAATGTTCTCTGCACTTAAACACACTGAATGAGTTCATTCTCAAGTACTCTGTTCCTACTATTTTAAAATCCATTTTTTTATCTGTCTTCATACTCTGCACTCTGGCTTTAGAAAGTATATACTGTGTGTGGACATCTGCCCTGTGGAACACAGCTTTATATGAACACTAGTGGTGTGTGTGTCACACGGGCAATTCCAATCACTTTGGCTTCTCTTACTTTCATACAGTTCTGTACAAGACAGCAAGGCCTAGTGTGAAGCAAACCTGCAGCTTTGAAAAACAATGAAATGGATTCTGTTATACAGTGAACATCAAAAGAGGACTGCAGCAAGTGCATGTATAACAGGGCACTTTGTGAAGGAAACCATCTACAACTGAAATGACAGAGCAGCCCAACAGCATAGTGGAAGTACAAGGAACACTGTAGGATTATCTAACTAGCACTATAAAATATCACTGTGCAGGAGAGAAGGAAGCAAGTGGTGAGACTTCTCAGTAAGCAATGTGTTTCGGAATGAAGCACAAATATCTGTTCAAACGAGGGTTTCATCGTATCATAAAATTTTTCATTTTTTGGAACGCAGTTCTCTGACTTCTTAAAGAGATGTTTTAGAATGAGTTGTAGAAAGGACACTAAGAAAGTGACATCTGTGTAGACAGATGCAGTAAGCATCATGAAGGATAGACTCAATAGTTTAAAGCAGGTACATAAGAGATAAGAGACAAAGAATCCACTTCTGATGCAATATATGTCCATGTGTACTGTGGGGTGTTTCTCAGAATCACGTTTATTCAAGCTCTCATCTTGGTAATTTAGGGATTTGCCTCTCAACTGATTCTAAAAAAAAAGTGCCAAGAGCCATTAATTCAGTCCCTAATACAGCAGGCTCTGGAAAGTATCCAGCACAGGAGACTGCAAGTTGCTTCTTGCCTAAACAAGCTACAGTGAGGCATCAAGCCTCAAGTGGCTGCTAGAGCTTCCTTAGAGGCAGCACGTGCGCAGCATCGTCCTCACACCCGTGTAGTGGATTAACTAAAATTGAATGAGTAGGAAAGAGAAAAAGATGATGATGGCACTGAGACACAGTTACTCCAGTCAGCACTAACTGCACTACTTCTGTCTTTGGAGGACTGGGCTGTTTTAAGTCCCCATCACATTCAAGGTAATGAGGGTCAAGTCACCACTGTCAATTCTCTGTCCTCCAAGACCTAATGGCATCAGTAATACACTTCTAGCACAGAACTCAGCTGTGGTGACCCAGCAGTGTTTCTCTGAAGCTATTCTCAAAACCGCAATGCTTTCCATTATAACAACTTACTTAGCATGTCCTGCAAAGTTGCCTCCAGGCAAGTCCTGAAGACCACTGGGAAGGTTGTAGCAAAATACAATATTCATATCTTTAAGTGTGTTTGAATGTTGATACTTAATATATGATTTAAACATGATAACCACAGAATGCATGATTTCAAACGCTGACCATTATTAGCTCATATTAAATGAGATGGTTAAAATGGAAGTAATAACAGTATGCAGAAACAATTTTCTGAACCAATAAAGTTTCAGTTCCAGCAAACACAGCACTGCAATGTTTGCAGGCACACTGGTAGACTGTGAAATTCAGCTAAAGGAACAGCTACGTGCCATATGATACCACTTTTCAACGCCATCCATACATTTTTCAGTTCCTGTAAACTTGTTTGGTTTCTTTTAATATTCGTACATCTCTTCAACTAGCTGTTAACTGCTAATGCTTCCCATTCTTTTTTTCAACTTAGCAGCTCACAAGAAGACAGCTGTACTTAACTTCTTTTGTTCTTTTTAATCTGTGTTGATTAGAGAGTAAGTGCCTAACATTTCACTCCTGTTTCTTTCTTCACAATGACTAATAATCTCCCAGCTTTAAAAACATAACTGCGTAATTACTCCAGTATCCTAATTATGTCAAACCATAGCTACCATTTTAAATCGCGTTCTCACACCTTCTTTTGCCCGAAAAACCTCACATGGCACAGTTATTCCTGTAACGTAAGAAATGCTTTATAGGGGAAGAGACTATGAAGTCAGTTCCAACACTACAATGTAGAAAAACATCCTCAGGGCACAAATGACTGACAAAGAGGATCAGGTGGCATGAAAGGACAACATGTCTTTTGTAGTGGCAACATTTTCTGTGTGGGCACTGAGGCTTAGATCTCCCGAGGAACTCGAGTGCCATGCTGTAGTGATTCTCAGGCACAGCAGATGCACACAGATGTACAAATTTCTCCTAACAAAATACACGTCAAAGATAAAACATTCAAATAATCAGGCAGTTTCAGTTCACTGCAGATTTTACTGAGCAAAGACCAAAAGTCAGCTACACTATCATCAGGACAAGTCCTGCTAGGATCTGCAAAGAAAAAGGATGCCAACATCTGAGTTCTATCACAGAACAGCCCTGCAGTGTGCGTGCTCATGGTTATTGACCTTCCCATTGACGTACACAAGGAAAAAAAAAAACACAACGGATTAATTTAATCCTTTTCTGAAATTAAATCATATTCAGGCATTTACATGACAAGTACCTGCCCCAACAGGTAAGGCAGTATAACTTTTAATATAACAAACTGACAAGGCACGTGCGCCCCAGGCAGAGTTGGGGCCATGACATGGATGGGCAAGTGCCTAGGAACAGCTATAGCCATATACAGTTTATCTTCCTGTGTTCCCACAGAAGGACTGGCCATAATCTGCATCCTTGGGCTCTGCAAGGACAGAGTCACATACAAAGGCTCTGGACAAGATATCAACTCTTTGTTCTGATCAAGCAATATACACAAATAATTGGTATTTAAACCTGCATTACATCTAGAGTGCAAAATCAAAATCTATGTTCTCTCTAAATATATCCTACATACAGGAAAATTGGAATTGAGTCCTACTTTCAAGAGTGAAACAGGCAAACCTAATTGCACACATGCTTTTACAAAGCATTTAAAGATAAACACACATCCAGGTATCCCCTTTTTTTAGCATCTCAGTCAATTTTGCTAGCATGGAACTCCTCAGCCCTATTTCTAATTTTAAGGAGTTCTCAAAGTTTAAGACAGCTCAGAAAAAATTCTAATTTTCAAAGTAAAATGTGTCTTGAAAGCAAAAAGATCAGATGAAGCTATAATTACTATATATGCTGACTGTAGCAGCACTGAAGTCTGCATTTTATTGCTTTGACTCTGATCAAGTGCATGCAATCAATGCGAATTATTACAAAAGAGTTAGGAGATAATTTTGAAAATATGGCAAAAATGCAAAAATTTGAAAGTTAGATGAAGTTGAGATGGCCTTATTGATTTTGAAAACGTTTGTAAATTGCAAAGAAATACCACTGTGCTTCCAAGTAGTTCTCAACTCTTTTTCCGGAAGCTCCAACGTTATACACAGTTCCCACTGCTGTGTTTCCAGCTGAGCGCAGACTCCATCTGATCTCTCACCCTGCCTGTACGATTGCTTGGCTTTCAAACTGGGAATGAGGTCCTGTGTTACTAATGCCACCGACCTGGTTTATGGCCATGCTCTTTAGGAAGCCTGATTATTAAAAAATACAGGCACGGCCTCAGTAGCGAGTCATCCCCCAGTCTCGGTACTGTGTATCTAACGCACTCTGACGTTGGAAAGAAGGTACTCTCCTGAACCTAGGCGATGACTGCCGCAGCGACAGCCGCCACATCGATGGCCCAATCAATGTGTTATTGTTTTCTCAAAGGTTCACGCCAATGTTTTACTTCAGTTTGTCTACATGAACAAATTCTCTGTATCAGGCTCAAATTTTCTGCAAATTAATTAAACCCATCAGTTTCATTCAGCTTCACACACAACTAAGCTTTAGTAAGTCTTGCAACTGATCAAATCTACATTTTGAATTTTCAGTGAGATCCAAAGAGAAGCAAATGTCGTGTTTAGCTTTCAAAGGAAGCACTTAATCCATTCGAGTTCCTAGCTTATGTCTATGTTAAAAATGTATGATAGCCACAGCAGTTTTCAATCGATAGTCAGGAGTAGAATAAACCAGAATATTTCCAGGTGAAACTCAAGATCCATGCATAAATGTTATCTTACCAACATTCTTGTTTCTTTTGGCTATTACTGAAAAATACTGCATGGGTATGGACCTAGGCTGAAAAATATAATTTTCTGTACTCTGGAGCTCCCCCCTAGGCCCTCAACCTTTCACAGGAATGAGGAAGGTTCACTTGAAATTCTCTAAATCTTCCAAAATTTACCTGAATTGAAGAACTGTAGGAAGTGAAAAGTGCAAGTATACAAATAAGTATGCAAAAATGCAATTGTCCTCACAAAAAAAAAAGCAATCTAGGCTTAAGTGCAAGTGAAAATTTATCTGACCTTGCTCTCAATTGTCCATTTCAGATAATTCAGAAATCAAGAATACTTTGTTTTGAAGTTTATTGACAATAGTCAACTTCAGGGAACAACTCCTCAGTCTTCTATCAAATAAACCTATTACAGTACTGATAAAGCCAATCAGAACATCATGACTTGTACAGGCACATAAAAACCTGCAGTTTTGCCTTGTGTCTAAAAAAGTGTATGGGAAAACTCAAAAAGCCTGCAGAGTAGGACAGGTAGTATGTACCTGAGATGAAATCATCAGACTTCAAACTCTCTGGGGGAAGGGTTTTTTCTTTCCTTTGACAATAGGTATTATATATGTTTATGGTGATCTAAATACATTATAATTAAGAATGAAATTGCATGGATGACAGTGAGGCTGATTGCTATTTGCAAGGAGAGAAAAATTTTAGTTACCACGTGACTGTGTGGTTAGCAATTTGAGCTACACCGGGCCTCCTGTCACAAGATGTGCAAGCACATCTCCTCAGAGCAGGAGAATTCTAGCTTTCTTCCCTCTCACACCTTTATGTTAAACAAAAAGAGGGACAACACTCTAAAGAATAGTTGTCATTTTCCATTTCACCTTCAACAATTTCCTTTTTCGTCCACCCATTTTCCTAACCTCTTGGAGTTAGAGGATCATCAATTTCAGCCTATTTTCAGCACCTTTAAATTGCACGATCGAGAAGCAAGGTCCAGAAGATCAGTAGTATAATAGTTAACTATTTGCTGATTAGCTTGGCAAAGAGAATACATTTGATCTGTTAGAAACATTTAAAATACACTGAAGGTATATAGGTGGAATGAACATAATTCTTAAAAAAAAATAACTGTATTACTAATACAGTATTTGAATTGAATGTTTGAACATTAAATTCCTTCCTTTTTTAAACAATCAGATTGGAGTAAACAATCAGATTGGAGAGCAATGATTACAAAAGGGAATTCAATCAATACTCAAAATCAAGTATTACAGGTAATTAGAAAAGACATCCAATGTAATGATGAACTCATCTTCAAAAGAATAATATTTTTCCATTGTGTTTAAACTATGCCTTTATTTCTGTTAATAAGGTGCATAATAATGACTCTGGCCATTTGAAAAGCTTAAAGTCTGTAATTGAACAATTATTAGTGTCACACTGCCTAAGGGCACTATTTGTCAAGGGATTTATATGATGGGCAATTATATCCACTCAGCCTTGAAGGATAGATAATATTGTCTTCTGATGGAAACAAATTACCCTTTATGTTTAATTTAAAATAAAATAATTTAGAAGTTTAGCTTCTCTATTTTATTATTTAGACCTTCCACGCTAGAATCTTTGAAAATACCTCTTCCCCACTACAAAGTGCTATCAATTTCACTAGGGTGCAGTACAGAAGAATTACCAGTGTCAACTCATTAAAGTAATTACCCCACCACAGGAAAAAGAATAGGGGATTTCTTTGGTTCACGTCTTCAGCCTAGTAAGTTTTGTTTAACTTTCATAATGTATAGAATTGCGTACATAATCCCTACTGAAAGGCAGATAAAGCTTAATGAACACACAAAAGTTCCTCAAACCTTTGCACATATTTAATTACAAAGTCATTTATTCTTTATTAGCTCTCACAACATTAGACATTTTGTGAGGTCCAGATCCTAAACAAAGTTAAAAAGAGTTTTAAAAATATATCTATGAGTGCAATGATTTCTAAATAAATAGGGTTTTTTTCCCTGTTATTTTTTTCAACTGCAACTAATCTCAAGGAACCTAACTAGAGTGAGCAGGCCCTGCTTTGAAGGAGAAACACTTAAGTAGAGGAGCTTCAAACTCTGGCAGAACAATGAGCCAGAGACTCTGACAAAGGCTCTGACAAAATAACAAAGGCACAAAGGTATATTTTTTTCCTCAATCTACCTAAAGCTAAGAGTGATTAGCTCTGGAAACATTCATTAAGCTTTCACAATGTGTGCTTTAACTACTGCCTGTCCCTGGAGAAGTGAACTGCCAACTGGCAATCTTGCAAGAGATTTTTAGATCAGGAAGGACCACGCGTCTCCTTAAAACACTTCCAATGCAGCTAATAAACGTCAAACTTACAGGGAAGGCCAAACCCCACAAATATAGTCCATCACAATGAGAGCAGGGAGATCTACGGCACTGCAAAAATCATGTGGTTTACTGTAGAGAAAATACAAATCACAATGTAGTAAGTCCAGCCCCCCTTCTGTGGTAGAAAGGGTAGTATACCAGCAGACTGGCAGGATACTTGCCAGCAGTGCACTGGCAATTACTAACATTGTTTATTTTAATCATGAGCTAGATATAGCTAGGAAATGAAAGTAATTTTTTCATCAAGACTACCGTGACTGTGCACATTCACGACATTCACAATGACTAACTGCGTATTAAGAGGCAGGACTGAAGTCACACTTCGTGCATAAAAAGAAATCTCTTTCACGAAGGATCTGGGACCTGCCACTCATCATCTCTGGCCACTGAAAAGAATTAAGAACCAAGGCCATAAGTTCTGGTTTTGGAAGACTTACTCCACATGCTTCCCTGACACATTGCTGCTATCAGTCTGAAATGTCCTTCACTGTTATTATTTGTGTTAAATAAAACACAGTGGTAAACACTTCATTCTTTCCACAAATCCTGTTTCTGTCAGCTCAGCTATTATTGTTTTCATCTTGTCAGTTTCAGCAAATAGCTACTAAAAAGCTATCTGCAACTTAATTAAAATACAC
>JANHFX010010516.1:218102-257881 GCA_027560015.1 Chloroceryle amazona
TCTTAACTTCTTGTAGTTACCCGTAACCAATGTGAAGCACGATTGAAAATTCTTTCTTCTCACCATTTCCATCCCAGCACACTTTGCCGAACATACATTTGTATTTCCCTTCACATGGAACAGGAGCTGTGGGGAGGTTTGATGAAGCCAAGGCTCAGTGCTTCCAGTTTGGAAGGTGGCAGGTGGGGAATTCAGAAGCTGAGAGAGTACACCACAGCACCAGGAAAGACACAGGCAAGTGTGTGTGCTGACAGCTGGCAGGGAACAAGGGCAAGAAGCACATTCAAGTGGTGGGCTTCTGAACATGTTTGATTTAGATGGTAGGGCACTGAAAATAAGTGTTCTTTTTTCTTTTAGCTTGAAAATACCTCTTAAATATTATCCATCTGGAAATGTCTCTAATATAAATTTACATTATACATGAACAAATATATAAAAGCATCAACCTATCAGTATAAACATTATCAATGAACAGGCCAATCAGTGCCACCTTTTTGAGGGCTGAGCATCTCACACCAGTTCTGCCATTTGCAAGCTTGGCTTTTTCTCCTTTCCTCCAGCAAGACTAGATAAGAAGATATGTCAAGGTTTGATTCACTCAGTGTTCTACAGAATGAGGTTAGGAATGGAAAAATACTCAGAATATACTTCCCAACTCCCTACAAAGTGGGGTCATGTAAAAGGGGCAGGTGCACATGGGCAAACGTGATGGGAAATGACCAGAGAGATGGGAAGAAGAGCAGAGATGAGCTGGTAGTTAATAGACTATTCTTTCAAAGGTCCCAGTGGATAACACTGCCTGTAGCACAGATGAGGTTTACCGGCCACATATGAAGCAGAGGCTACTGCAAAAGGGAGAGGTTGCAGAAGTGCCCTGTAAGATCGTGAGATGCAAGTACAATGGCAAGCTAGCAGGAGCACAGTCAGATGTGCAGCGGTCCTGCTGAATGCACGTGTTTGACAGGTTCATGAAAAAGAACAGGTTTTCTTCATCCTTCATTTTTGTGAATGCCAACATCTAGCTTTATGTTTCTGAACTTCATAAAATAGTAAATGTTATTGAAAGTGTAATTATTATGCAATTTAGACTGAATAAAGTGTTAAGCCACTGGCAGAAAGGCATTTAAATGGAACATTTTAGAAGTGATCCAGTGTTTCAATTTTTTATAGAAGGTGTTTGAAACCTGGCATTTAGTATTAAGCTTTTGTTATTCTGAATTCCCATACTGTTCTGGGAGAAAACAAACACCAAAGCATCCACTATTCTCTGGGATGGAAATCTCAGCAGTTAATCGTCTCCTTTGTTAATACATATATATCATAATAACTGTACAGGGAAGAAATCCAGGTTGCCTAAGAAGATTTCACATTATTTTAATATTTGCGTCTCACTGTTACTCCACATATCTAGCAACACAGGATGGAAAAGAGAACTATCGCTTCTAGTGACCAATTACACATTTACCTACCACCATCCAATTTTTGAGCGATCCTCATTTTTGAGCAAAATAACAACTGTAGAATTTTTTTAAACCCTCAAATAAAAAACTTATTGCTATGCATCACGTTTGAAGTTAATGCAAGATCAAAAGCAGACAACTGCATCCAACCTCACTAAATAGCCACATTGGCAGGATGTTTCCCATATAGACAATCAAAACTGTGACCATTTAAACAGAGTTAAAAATAAGATAAGGAATTTTATATCCAGTGAAATGCCTTCTGATTCCATTAGCACTCTTGTTTCACAGCTTTTCAGACTCAAGCCCTGCCTACGCTCTAATTTCCGTCAGTGCTGTCTGTGATGCACACCTGTGGCAAGCCCAGGTCCCACTTCTCCTGACAGAGATACAGCCAGATGCAGAAAGATAATGACACTCCAGGTGCTTCTATAATGACAGGCATGCAGGAGTCTTGAGATACTGTGAATGCAATGAAATGTGAGAAAACTTAGGATAGTCATAATCTCTTCAGTGGCAAACAACATGAGTTTTGATTTCCTGACTTACGAATGCTCAAGAATGAGCATAACATCCACAAAACCCTGCCTTATGAAACAAACCTAAGGAATCTCCAAAAGACATGTATTGACTCAATGTTTTTTTCGAGAGCAAACTCTTGCAGCACGTTAGATGAAATTCCAGACCCAGTGAATGCAATGGCATAAATTCTACAGATTTCAACAGAGCCACAATTTCATCCGAGGGCCACTCAACGTCACCATGGTCCCTGTCATGCATTCTAATAAATAGTGCATATGACAGTTCAGAGGCACAAAGGATGCAAGATGAACCTTTCAGAGAGCAAAATTTGGACTACGACATTATTTACACCTCTGAATGTAATGCAATTCAATTATGTCTTAAATATACTAGTTTAATAAATGTTCAAGCACCATTTGATGACACGGTATCACGCCCTGTATTTGAATATACGGGATAGGGCTATGCAATTAGAAAAAGCAAATGCCTCAGATGACTCTCAATGGATAGAATCAGTGCTTTATTAGTTCACAGTTGCAATACTGTTCAATGCTCTCTGGTAATACCAACAAGACAGTGGACCATTGTATCATGAAAAATGAGGTAATCAAAAACAAGCTGTTTACAAAAACACCTTCTAAAATTTACTGGTTTGTGTCCTTTAATTATTCTTCATCTTTATACTCAGACATGGGAACAAGAATCACTTGGTAATGAGGAAACAAATGTATTTGCAAGGTGAGATGAGGGGAAAGAATGTGGCTAATACAAAAAATAAAGAGAGATTAAGGTAAGTAAAACCAGAAAACTAATCCTGTATTAACGGCAGACAATTTAACTTATCAGTGCAAATCCTAAGATGTTACCAGAGAACAATTTCAAGCAGCAAGTAGACAAAGAACTTATTTCACATTTTCCAACTTTAATTGGGCAAACATAGGCCAATACTATTACAATAACAATGAAGTAATTTCTAATAAATTTCAGCACTGTAAAGTGTAAGAGTTCAATCCACAAAATATGTCTTGCTAGAGCCTATTTTTCACTAGCAAACTGCTGGTTCAACATTTCATTGCAAATAAGTAATGTATATTTCTGTAAGACAAAACACAAAGATATCCCTCTCTCCCCTCTGTTTAGAAATTCCATTTAACCCTAAGAGTTATTAAAAACATAACGACCAAATTACTGAAATTGCCTAGGTAAATAAAGTCATCCTAAATCACAACAAAAAAACCTCACTAGAATTATTATCCCTGACCAATTCCAACAAGCTGCCCCTGATTACTGTAGCACCCCAGATAGGGAGAGCCAAGGTAAAATCAAACCACTGCTGAGAACAAAAAGCTCCTTCGTCTGCAACCTGCAAATGTTGGCATTGGCCAAAGTGCTGCATTCCCCAAACACAGGTTCAGTAGCAGCTTAGAAAGAATCATTAAAAACTGACTTCAGATCTCATTTTTTTTCTTCCTTTGGTCAGATCACCTGGTTACAGATGTCCAATAGCAAAATACAAGTTACAAATTTAAAGTTTCATATTGACTGGTAAGAAAAAGAAGAAAAGCTTTTGGAAAAAAATCATGTATTTCACTGTTTTATTAAATGTTCTCTTCAAAGACACCTTCACAGAAAAGCAAATACCAAACTGCTTTCATACCTTGAAAAACCTGTATTAAACATTTTTCACTCTGCCAGAGGAGCAATGCATGTAATATATATATATATCTTAAATATCTGAATGGCCAGACATCTACATCTGCTGAAGGATGTACTATTGTCTGTGGGAGCAAAATATACTCTATTTTTTTTCCCCCACATTATGAAAACGTTTACATCTCCTCCCAATAACGATTTGCTGCAACAAAAGTTTCCTACAAAATAAAATATAATCTTGCTATTTCGTAGAAAGAAGACAGGAAAATTATAGGCATTACAATATTTCAGACCAAGGAATGATGTGACTGAAGTGACATCTGATCCACAAAGGCTGCCACATCTCTCTGAGCTACTGGTCTGTTTCTCTTTTTGTGCTATAGTTCTAAGATATCAATAGACATAAAAGCCCATCCTAACACAAAACTATGAAATAACACTAAGAAAGTTTTCAGAAGTGCTAGTCTTATAATCCAATAAAAGAGTGAAGTAGAAACATTTTATAATGCTAAATACACAGAGACCAAATGTAGGCAGATAAATGTCTATTCACATATCCACATACCTTCAGGAGTATCTACTTCAGTGCCACTGTGGTGAAGTTGTAAAACAAACAAACAAGCAAAAACCAAACCAACAAAACAAAAAAATATCCCCCCACCTCCACAACACACACATAGAACAGTCAGGCTTAATATGCCTGCATGATTTCTCAGCGTAGCTCAGTGTGCCAGGTGCTCTACAAAGCCCAAAAAGACAATATCCCTGCTCTCTGAACTATCACCCAGAAGGTACAAACTGTGTTTTATTTGGTGTGACAATGTTTCTTAAGTGAGAAGCCACAGAATGACTGGTGAGAGGCTTTAATGAGAAGTCTTTTGAATTAATATTTGGATTATGCCTCAACCTAAATTTAATTTTTTACACCTTAGGGTTCAAAATGATAAGCTTTCAAGTATCCTTGAATAAACTCCATTTCTTCTTCATCTCAAATTTATCAGTCTACTTTGGGTTCCTCACAAGATACTTCCTGTCCTGTGTGATAATTTTACCTGACTTATGCAAATTTACTGTATTCTTATGCTCCTAGTACCATTCTACATCACTTTTGCCCAGTAAACAATTCAACAGTGCCAGGATAGAACGGGATCAAACATACTGTGTTCTGATAAGCTCTTAATTGTAATCTTTTGAAAAATTTGCTATTTAGTGAATGATGAACTTGAAATGTATTCCTTCCTTACAAGTGGAAACAATTGAGCAAGGTTTGTTCTGCATTATCTGAGATGTATTTATAAGCCTCCAAAGGCATCTAAAATAGGGACAATCTGAAAACCTCAAGGTTTAAAAAGTGATACTCACATTATGGTAACTGAAAAGAGAAACTGGGGCTATGGTTGGAGGCTTCTGTCTAGAGAAGATAGGCTACGAGAGAAGAAAACTAAACTCCCAAGTCGATGCACCGGACATGATTAACTAGGGAGATAGTTTTCCAAATTTCTTCATAAACAGGCAGTTGTTCAAAACAGGACAGAGTTGTACGTGGAACTCCAAACATTCCAGAACATGTACTATATAAATAACACCTTTTTTAACTTAGGATAGGCTGAGCTAAATCTGGATTGTTTTTCTATTTAACTCTCTAATGTGACTGACCTTTAGATTAAATTTGCTGGAACAGATTTCCCATTAATATTAAATGACACACACAAAAAATCTACCTCTGAACTCCAGACTTAGATTTCCTTGGGCTCTTGTGCTCCAATTATTTACTTAGCCTACTTACATAAAGATGCCCAAGTCACTATCATGACCAACCTACCAGCTTCAAAACTGACTGAATTTGAATGACTTTAAACATAACAGTGCTCTGATACAGACACAAAAAAACCCTCATTCGTTTCTTGTCATTAGTTCAAATAATTTCCTGTCTGTTTTATCTGCAAATTACTGAGTGTGCTTTTCAATCCTGAAGAAGGTTCCTTTCCATGTTACCAGAAGTAAACAAGTAGATGTGTGAGCAGCTGAACTAATGAAGCCTGGTTTCCAAATCTCCATGGGAAGTTCCTTGTATTTAATAAAAGAAAATCTAATTAGCTTTGGGGTTAATATTTGGATATTTATAGGGTCTTTTCCCTGCACCAAGAAACCTGTATTCAGACTTAACACTATGATACTTCCAAGCTTGTATAAGAAAATAGGCCAGTGAGTCAAAGAGCCAAATACATACAGTGTGATTGAAAAGGCCTATTTTTTGGGAAGCATTGATAAAAAGAATAATAATAAAAAAACCTCTTCCTTTCATAGCAGAAAAAAATAATAATCTCATCAACTCCATAAATAATACTGAAGACAAAAATATGTTATGACACGCTCTCCACCAAAACATTCACAGCCCTTGTCATATATTTCCTCTTAACAAAGAGCTATCTATGTGATCAGTGTGATGGAAGACAGCACAGTACTGCTTCAGCAGGAGCTCCTAACACTGCAACCAGTATCCCCTTCGACTCTACATCCCACAAAAGTCAGCAGAGTGTATGGAAAGAAAGAATGCCAAGAAAATGCTTGTGAGTACTTGTAGAGAAATCACTACAGCTGAAATAACAGCTTACAAGCATGGTGGGGAAGCATTCAAATGGCCTGTGGTTAACAGGAGGACAATGCTGGGGGAAGGACCACCTAGGTATATGTGAAAGCTGTATCACTGACCAGATCTGAGGATCTTGCCAGTAACACTTGTTCCTCTAGTACCTGAGACACTTCCAGCCTCTATGGCATTTTAATGCCTATTTAAATGATACATGTGAATAGAAATTCAAAACTTTAAAGACATCACGAGTCTGAATTTTGCAAACATGGCACACAAGGTATATGCAAAAATACACACAAATAAAAAATTGTATACTGCATTTCCCTAAGAACATCCATTGGTTCATCCTGTTTTACAGAAATTAAAAGATAAGCCTCCCAAATCTTTAAGATATTCATCCTGGCCCTTTTATTGGAAAAAAAACAAACCATGCATTGAAGAACAACTCAGCTCAGTTGCTCTTCTGTGCAGAAACTCTGGGTGAGGAAAAAACATTGGGTAGGGAAAACAAAGAATACAGCTCATCCAGCATCTAATCACTAACTCCAAACTGACACCCTAATTCCTCAAAAAAATGCGAGTACACAATGCTGCATACTTACTTCGGTTTCAGTATCAATATATTAGCTTTAAAGTGGTATTTTAGAAGATGGTATAAATACTTTCTAAAAGAATAGGCTACACCTTATTACTCGCATACAAAAATCACTCTGCTTTTTATTTTCTGTACCTGGAAATAATCCTACAACACGGCCTTGTTTAAAAAAATCCCTGTAAGCTAAGTAGCTATGTTTGAATTACCATTGTGTTTAGGTTTTGGTTAAGCAAATGAATTTCATAAAAACCTTAAACCAATTGATTTTTCCCCCTAAGAAATTGGTCAAAGAATGCATTTTTATGGTGGACCTTAGGCACTGAATCACAATTAGAGAATCAAGCAAGCATCAAAACGTTCACAGCACCACAAGCTATTTTCTTCTCTGCTTCTCCTTCCTAGACAGTTATTACTTTTGACAAAGGATTACAGAGAAATATTCCTCTAGGTTTTTGAAAGTAAGGAGACATTAATTATTAATAGATTTTTTTACCTTGGTAAAAATGTTGTGTCAGAAAGTACCATTTGGAGAGCTTGGGAAGAGATGAGAGATAGGGAGACTACTGGACTATGTCTGATGTTGTATCAGAGCCTTTAAAGATCAGCCAATTTGGTTGCTTTTTAAATTCATTATTTATTTCAACGGTTAACTTTTGTAGTGACTGTTGATGACCTTCACATATTTTCATTTTACAATCAATCTGCAGAAATCGTTGGCTGAAAAACTGTAAGCTTGTACCTTCACAGTGGAATATATATGTATATACATATGCACACCATTCTACCATTTTCTGGCTTGTAGCATGCTGCAGATCAAAAATAATTCAATTGAAAATTTGTAGCTTATGTGCCAAATTCTTTACTTATTTATCTTATTTTCATTTCTAATCTGTCTGAAAGCAATAAAGATTTAAGGATACACATACATGCTTTAAGTATTTGGTAATACATGTTTTTCCTTACTATTCTTACCAAAGATTACTAACAAGAAAAAAAATGAACAAAAAGCCCAAACAATGACTGACTTGTCACTTCAGCTGGCTGCTAGATGGGTTAGTCCAAACACGTATTTCCCAAAATGGCATTAAATTCAGTTGATTCACTTGGACAATGCAACAATGGTTCTGATAGAGAAGGCATGAGCCAGAGCTAAGTAATCCAAGAAAACTTCAGGTTCTTTTACAAGACTAAAATGTACCCTGATACATAATATCTCAAGATTTGAAGGTGAAATTCATTTACGATAAGTGTAGCAATTGAATTGTTTATGTAACTGATACTGAAAAAATGGAACCAACTATACTTGGGATGCAGCATGTATTACAGTCTCATTCTAAACAGGTTAATGGAACTGTTCTCTCAAAGTTAGTTAATACCACTGTCAAAAAAATCACTCGCTAAATTCACAGTATTGTTTTCCAGCTGTTGCTGGTAAACAGCTTAGGAAAACTTTTCTTTAAGCGGGTGATTTCAGATATAGAGATATATATATATATATGAAGTCTTACATTCCTTACAGCCCCTACAAGGCCTTGGCTTCTTAGTTTTTTAATCTGAAGAAATTTCATGTTCATAACAGGCACCTTCACATTCCTGTTAAAAATAAGGCCTTGATTTGATTCCTGTGGTTTTGTATCAGTGTACTCTTCCATGTAAGACAATGCTGGGATGGGGCTTCCTCTGCTATACCCATTTCTGCAGTTTGGGCTTTTACTGCGCTCAGCTGCGTCAATCAGGAGCTCTGCTCTCCATACCAAAACAGTTTATGCAAAGAAATGAGAAAGAATTTCTCAGGATTTTGAAAGCTACTTGTAGATGCACAAGGCTGGCGGATGTCTCATCATAATGAATATGATTATGATTCTGCCTCTCTTTTTCCATCACTTCATGACAGAAAGAAACTGAATATCACAAATAAGGACAAGACCTCAAGATATTGAGTCTGTCATTTACAGGTATATAGATTTATGAAGTAATACCATAAAATTGAAACTCTTATTTTACCCTTGAAATGTGCTTTGGTTCATCATACTGCATTTCAGAAAGAAGTGAAACAATGCTTTAATCCAGGAGTTGTTCGTATTACACTAAAGTGCAGGAACATTTATCGTGTGCATTAATGCTTATGATTGAGCACCATTTTACTAAAGAAAGAAGCAGCACAAAAGAATGTAAAGAATAGTAGAAAAAAACCCCCAACTTTCTATCTCCTTAATCTGTTTTTGCAGGAAGAAGGGAGTAAATGTGAAAAGTCATTATAGATACATTATCCAAAAATACAGTCAAAATTAGATTTTTAGATTGAGGTGGTACTTTTTTATTAAACTGCCAGGTTCGGAAAAAGGTGGCAAAATTTGTGGCACACAAGTCATTTTTCAGATCTGATACAAAAGGAGAAAACTGTAAAGTGAACTGTAGTTAGGATATTAAAGTCACTTGGGATTTCCTTAGACATGTACTAGGATATCCAGGAGAAGAGCAAGATGTACCTGGGGAGTCAAAGAGATTTGGTAAGCAAGAGGTGAGAGGTGGTCGCCTTGCAGGGGAAAGAGCTACAGGTAATTTGTAACTTGGGGAACACTGTGACATTAGTGGTGGGGCTGGGGGGGGAAAATGACTTGCAGGTTGCGATAGACCAGAAAAAATGGTATCTTCACAGTCTCCATAGTTTTTGGTATTTACTAAGTTATGAACTTGAGTTTCCAGACTTATCTTTCAAAAGCATTTTGTAGGTCATTCTTTAATTAAAGTCAGAGCAGTTGCTTCCAACTTGAATTTTGCTTTGAAGTTTCCTGCTTCTGTTTCAGACCTAAAGAACTACTTATGTGCCTGAGAGCTTATCTATTTTTTTCCCACTATACTAAGTCTAATTAAAGATGTTACCCTTACCTGTAAATCTTCTCTTAATTAGCAACTTCACGGATTTGCTCATGGCAAGCACAGGAGTGGATCACTCCACTGCTATCAAACCAATAGGGAATTCAACTAAGTTGTTTCCTCATTAAAAAAAATATGCAGCAACACCTTTTCCTCTCTAACAAGACTACAGTTCCAAAATGCACCTTTCCAAGAATGGAATGTTCTTGTTGAGGTCTAAGAGAACACCTATCTCATGCTGTAGTGGTTGCTGAACAACAAAGCTATAGTTAAAAGTCTCTAAGTTTCTCTGGTATGTAGGTGTCACAAAAGAAAGGATGAGCTAGAAGAACTGACAACTGCAAAGTGTTAAATCTAAGCTGAACTAATAGATGAATAATATGTTGTTAGTGGAATGGAATAGGAGATAAAATAGTAATGTTGTTGGAAGAGACAGAGGGAGAGCAAATGTTGAGTTGACTGGCATACCATTGAAGTGGGTAGGTCTCCATGGTCAGTGCGTATTCCCTACAGAAGCTATACAGGAATGCCAATCAATGAAAACATTTTCAGTCTCCTGGGATTTAAAAATTTCCATTGAAGTATCCGCTCTCCCATTTAAAGTAACAGCCAGAAGACTCAAAGGGCAAACTAAGCAGATGGGACATTGCAAGTGATGCAAGGAGCAACTGAATCATTTGTTGAAGTATTGTACATACAATGATGTTTACACAGATTTACACAGAATGTAAGTGATGGAGAGGCCATCGAGCTCACCTGAGAAATTCTGCTGTGACAGAAAACCTTCTCCACCTGCCTCCCAAGGGGAAAGGAAGAGCAAATAAATCTGATATATTAGAGAACAGTAATTTGATAATTTAAGTTTCCTATAGAAATTCTTGCACTTTCAGTGCTAACATACCACTGTTGTTCTTACTACCAAGCAAGGGGAGAAATATATGGATGCTCCAAATCATCTATGAAATTGCAAAATAACAGTGGTTTGAAGCTATATTAATATTTTATATTATTTGCACAGAAGACATAATGTAGCAAGGATTTAGCTACTACTTTTTGTGGGGACAAAGCCCGCCTGTTAAAATGGTCAAACAATAAAAAGATAAGTACATGTTCAAGGGCACAGAGTGCAGCCAGGCAGATAAAATGCACTAAACTAAAACCCTTCTGCAAAATGAGTAAAATAGGTTTACACAAAGAAAGGCGTTACAGAGCAGACCAATAAAGCAGCTGACGTTTCAACGATGACTGTCTCCTACACCGTAGTCTATTAAATCCATTCGAATCCTTGCACACCAGAACACACACACACAGATCTTTCTCGGGCATGACGGCCATATACTCTGGAGTTCAACAAGTATTCATTATAGTAATGTGGAAAAAGTTATTGCAAACCCAGTCTTGGGAGTCATGGGCTCTGGGGACTTTGAAAAACCAGCCAATGTCCCTTTTCGGCATGGAGAAGAACAGCTTCCCTTGGCCACAGAGTGTGCTGTAGGATGGTTTCTAAACTCATCACTATTGCTTCATCTCCTTCTAATCAATATGTTGGGGTTTTATTTATCTGAAGCGTGATGATCAGACAATCTGTGCACTAGTTCTTCATATTTTCAGATAGTTTTCATCTCTTACTGCCACATTTTACAGATCTAATCTTAAAAAACATTGCCTTTGCTTTCATTTCTTCTGCTAGTCATTCTTGAATCAAACTTTTAAGAACCAGTTAATTAACAAGCAATTTCTGCATTCTAGGGTCCAAAACAGCTCACTCCCAAACAAAAATTTCAGATCTTAATATGCTATAATTTCTCTAATATTCAGCTTTGGACATTAATTACAGGCTGGATGCATAATTTCTCTCAGAATTTATGGGGGTCCAGTAGGTTATTGTTCACTTAACAATAAACACATTGTAGTAAGCTTCTGGAATGGTTGAAGAGATTTCTGTTTTATTCTGAATCGCTCATGTCTACAAGTTTAGAATGTTGACCTAGAATAGTGTATGACATTATGCTGAAAAAAGGGCAGGAAAAATAATACAAGATGATTGTAGCTCTTTCTTGTCATGTATTTATCATATAAAACAAATTAAACATCTTTGTGAGGTTAAACAAACAAACAAACAAAAGCAGAGCTATCTTCTCCATTCTGGCAAAACAAAAATGATGAAACTAAAGACATGAGATAAAAAAATACTAAGAAAGGGACTGGATAAAGGCAGCGAAAAAGATAAAAACGTGACTTATTTAGTCTAATCTCTGGAGTTTTTCTGCCATTTTTCTTTCCTCCTTTGAGAATATTTGTTTACTATTTTATATTGCAGGTCAAGTACAGTTTCAAAAGGAGGCAAATACAATTCAGCAAAAGGATTCCTTAGATAAAATTCTTCAAGCCGAAATATAAATAGTGTTGAGGAGATGACCTTAAGCCAGTACGCAGCAGAAACTTGATTTCCCAGTATGTTTGCTGCAGACACTGACAGTAGCAAGAAAAAGGATTCTGACTCTATCTGTGGACAAGCACTGACAAAATCATGTGATAAGTTTCAGCTGCTGCTTGACCACACACAGAGATAAGAGGAGCCAGATGCAAAGTTCCCAACCTTCATACACTAAAGAAGCCAAAGCCAGATTAGCAAGTGACCTGTGCCCTTCTGGAGAAGGAGCTGGAGGTCAGCTTGGCCCACTAAAGACTGAATAATAGGCAAGTGAATTCCACCCTCTGGAGTTTTTTTTGCACAGTGAGTCATGTCCTTTATATCAGGTACGAATCCCCATTTGTCATCCATTTCCCTCTCCATAGTCTAGATTTGAAATGATTTTCCCACCTTCCTTGCTTACCCAAATTTCAACAAGCCACTTTGATCCAACCCGCATCTTAGACAACTTTTGCCTAGTGTACACATCAACTGTTGCTTTCTGGAGGAATCCCTAACTGAAACTACCTATGAGGTGACCTTACCTGCCTGTTTTACACAGTTAACTTTTCACCAGAATTTCTAAAACATATCAAGTAAGAATTGATAGATAAAAAACTAATTCTCACAGGGTGCTCTCAGGCACATCTGTCCTGCTATTTATTTTAGGCAGTGTTGCTCCTTACCTTCCTAGCACAGAAACTTCTGTTCCTTGCTCATAAGGGTCTCTGGTGCATGTTTTTAACAGATGTCTTCCTGTAATTGTCATCTTCATGAAGCCCCAGTGAGATGATAATCATCCCCACAGCATTCAGTTTGTTTTCCCTTGCAAAAATCAAACCCTTTTTAACAACAGAGCCCTCCTGTCAAGCATGTTCTCCTGATTTCAGATTTTATCTCTCTAATGTATTTATAAATAAATTCACCAATTTTTATTTTGAAAAGACCAGTGTCTTTCGCCCCCATTTCTCTACTACGAGGTCCTCTCACTAACTACTGAAAAATGTTAGTGACATAAAAAAAGTAATAAAAGAGCCAGATGCTGTATTCTCTGGATAGTAGCTTGTTGATCCCAGAATTAGAATCCAAAAACCAAAATTATATCCTCCTGAGTTATATCCCTGGGGTGAGACATGAAAAACCCCGTAGGCTGAAAACAGAGTATCCTTGAGCCACATGAAGATGCACCCATCTCCAGAACTTAGGCTCTTACCCAGAGACTGCAAAAAATTAGTGATGGCACTTTTTCTATCGTAGCCTAATGACTGGAGTATTCACAAAAGAAGTTAAGAGATCTTAATTCAAATCCTTCTCATAGCGCAAGGGGACTGAAATCTTTATCTCTTACCTTCCCAAGACTATTCTAGCTATTAGAGACAGAGATTTTCTGGGGCTGCAGGTCACCACACACAGTTTACTTACAGCTCCTATTAAGGCTGTTACACGGAATCCAAAGGAGTAACAGACTCATCGTGCTAAAATCATAGAGCTAAAAGGGAACTAACGGAAAACACTCCCAGTACTAGGCAGGAAGAAGCCATCCTGCATTGTGGTACCTCTTCTAATTAATTGATGTACAACCCATTAACAAACCTGAGATCAGGAACTGGAACATCAGACTCCATCTTGTATTTCTCCCAGATAACAGGACATCTACAAAGATCTTCAAAGTCTAAATTGCTCATATTAGGTCTGCTGTGGCCACATGCACAACACAACACTACAGGAGCTTCCAGTCCAAACCAAAGGTGTCTAAGAAATGTAAGCAATACTGTGAACTGGGCATAGCTGAACATGGACCGTTTAACGCTACGCTGAGTGCAAGTGCTGAGTACTTCTTCATGTACAGACGGAACTTTCTACTTCAATTTTTCCACTGCTTCCTATTTCCAAGCTGTTTCTCAAGCATCAGGTCCTAATTACACTCTTCTATGTCCAAGCTGTATGACTGGTTACCTCTGGAGAACCAGATTAGACAGACACACTCTACTAGTTGCCTTTCTTTTCATTATCTCACTATGAAAGAGGATTCATTTTGCTGCTAGTCTTTGCTAAGTGTTTACCCTCTGATCATTGCCTTGAAAACACCTGAAAATACTCATACAGAGGAAGAGCTTCAAGGAGCAGGAACAACTGAAGCAGTCTATCTTTTATTATCACTAGCAATATAAATGCTTAAGCACATCATTCTCCCTTCCAGTTCTCTTTATTTTCCAACATGAATGGCAGAGATGCTCATTTTCCCATCTAGCCCAAGATATCAGCTATGCGCAATTCACAACACTGAAGCTAAACAACAGCAATCAGGAAAAACAACATATACTAGATTAGCATACCTGTATGCCTATATTTTAATTTCATGGAGTTTTAGTGATGTGTGTTTCTCACAGAAGGTTCACTATGTAAAACTCAGGGTGTCTGGAAACAGTTTAAACATGCATACACATACACAGAGTATGAAATCACTGAGGACTCAGCACAACAAAGGTAGTTTGCGTTAATTCATCTTGCAAAGGTGTGCTTACAGAGCTATTAAAATAAAAGCAGCCCCAATGAAGCCAGCTGGGAAACCCCCAAATGCATTTAATCACATACTTAGGTGTTTACTAGATTGGGGACTACTTCCCTATGGGAAATGATGACGACCCCAGCATGAATACTGGTACTAAGGCAACTTCAATATACTAAAGAGCAATTTGGATTATTAATCCTTAGCGTAGTAAAGAAAATAGTCAGCATAAGAGGTGATGCTGTGCAGACAGTAGAATACCTCCAGTCACTTGAGTCACTGGAAAGACATTTCAGACATTTTCAGGCTAATCTTTTTGTACGTAAGGTCACATACGGTGAAAGAGGAAAGCAGCACATCCATTTAACTGCTAGCTGATACCTTAAACCAGCACAGAACTTCAAACAGGACTTAGCCAATTACTAACATCAGCTTTATCACCTTAATAAATGACACGACACATTAAGTATCAAAGCTTCCTTCAAGCTGGACACTTCAAAGAAAGTCATTACCTTCCAACTGTTTTTGCCAAACACAGTCTATTTAATATTATGCAATTGTCTCATCCAGATTTCTTACAGATGTGCAACCATCAGAAAATCCACAAAGGGTCTAATTGCCTGGATTCTGGTCTAAATTCCCATCTTGGATTAATTCCTTTAGGCCACAAAGGTAGATGGTTATGAAGATAATTTCTATGAACCCTAGGTTGTACACGTAAGGGGGGAGCTTAGCATAAAAATATGCCTGCGAACTTGCTGTTATTTCTCCTGCTAAAATAAACATCAGTATTGCCAAAGCTACAGGCACTAGGACTAAATACTTCAAGTGATTTAGGAATGCAAGTCTAATCAGCAAAGGTGACATTTACAGTCGGGGCAATGTGCTTTATTTAAAGTTAAGGTATTTAGAAGACTAAATCCATTCTGAAAACAGGACTTAGGCCAGATCTGCATGAATAGGTACACAGAGAGCTGAGTTAGCCCTGCTTCTGTTTGGGCTGTGGAAGTGATGAATGACAAAAAGTACCTATTTTCTAGTCAAGCTCTAGCTGGGCCAGCCCAGCATCTGGTGCTGTGGCAGTGCAGGAAAACAGATAAAGGCTCAGGAAGGACCTTTATATTGCTTTGTGACAAATATTACCCAGAAGACTGATCTGTGTAGAGTACAAACAACTAATCCCAACTTTTTTTTTTTGGTGCTTTTTTCTTTCAGTTTATTCATCTCTGTGAACGTCCACAAAAAAATTCAAATCTGGTGTTCTCATGTGTGTCTTCATCATGGGAATTACCAATGTAATATTTTAGTAACTTTAATCTCTGTATTACCATAGACTTTTTTTTACTAGTCCTGTCTGACAGTCTCTCCCTCTAAGCAGAGCACGCTGTAGCCACCTTTACCAGAAGGAAGTGAAGAGCCTCCATATCTGAAAAGAAATGCAATGCCTACAGTTGAAGAACCAAGACTCAGTGATTAGGGTTTATCCCTCCTTCACTGACAGATGATTGCCACACGCTGCCATTGACGGGTTAAATTAGCAAACATACAGCATAACGTAAAACTATCTTTAACTAGGTTAGCTCTTCTTAGAGGGAAAACCACTGGTGGTGCAGGGCTTTCTTTTACTTATCCTGCAGGGACTATTTTATTTTTAAAAGTGATGAAGTGTTCCGGCTGCTATTTCAAACAAGCTGACATTTGGAGATTTCACTCTTAAGCTTCCCCATTGTTTATCAGGGGACTTGTTAAAAATAAAGAGAAGAGATGTTACATTTTTGTTTTAGGTATTTAGCTTGTCCTATCAAAGGAAGCCTTTGTTTAAGGATGCCTTTGTTACTGCCTTTGCCTCTTCCTGACATCACTGCATGATCTCTACCAAGGGACATCAGTATGTGAAGGGAAAACTGGAAAGAAACTTGGCACACAGACAAAATCAATATCATTTTGAAAAATTAAATTGAGAGGTGGCTATGAAAGGAGCTCTATATTTGAAGGCAGAAGGAAATATCTCCTTCCTTCCCTCCCCAAAAAAATAAAACCTTGTGAAAACCTTAAAGAAATAACTTTAAAATAAATTAATGTTTTCCTTTTAAAAACAGGCAAAGGTAAAGATCTCATTTTTCAGAAGAGTCAAAAAGAAAGCAAGCTGACTAAACAAATGCCAGCCATCTAGAGTTCAATAAACCCAGCTCAGCCTGTATCCAGGATTAGCTGTATCATAACATTAGCTCTTCTAGTCAGGATAGCACGGCCTTGCTAAAATTCTGCATCTTAGAATCATTCTTTATTCTTTACTCCCAAAGTCCTATAGCTCATGTTTATTTTATTACTGATAAGCTCTTTCACCAGAGAGATACAAAAGTCATGTATAAAATCAACTTCATTTTTAATATCCATTCAATTTGAAATAAGTTACATCAGACACTTTCTGATTTTTCCAGTGAGGGCTAAGTATTGCATTTGCTTGCTTGGATAAAGTAGAAATTCCTAGCCCTGATCAAGAGATTCATTGTAAAAGTCTGCGCTACACATGAGCTACATACAACATGAAGTCCAGCAAAGTTCTCCATCCTCTGCACCTGCCCTTACACCATTCTGATGCAAACATAAGCTCTTAACTAGACGTATAGTGTGACTTTGAAAGCGGGATTGCTTCGCAGCAGACAGATATCTGTGCTGACTATGGGTCACTGAGTTCTCTGCATGTTTTGAGATAACTAAAGCAACACATTTATTTACTAGGTTTCACAGCCACAATACATAGTCTGTGTCTTCTAGAATTGAACTGTTGCAAAGTTACTCTTCATAGTAATTTGTTCTCCAAAATCATGACTTTACAAACTAATTAATCTTCTGTCTTCTAAGCAACAGCTAATTATTTTTTTCTTCACAGTGTTATGAACGAGGTTTAGCAGTTTTACTTCGTTGCTTCAGCTCTTCCATTTATAGAAACTGTCTGTAAATAATAAAAGCTCGTATTTTTAAAGGCTGCTAGAAAGGCTATATACCGATATAAACCAACAGTTTTAAAAGAAAAGATTTCTTTCAAAAAAAGACTATACAAATAGAAAATACACAGAAATCCTTACATTCCCCTAATCACTCCACAATGGCACTGCGAGGGAACGCCACATTTGTACCTATTTATGCTTTAACTTCATCACCATGAATAAATTACAGTCCTTACCATTTCCACCCCTGGCCTCTTTTTTTGAGAGGCAAAAGATTTATAAAATCAAAGCCATCACTTGTACTCTAGCTCAACAACTTTCACTCGTGCTGCAGTAAAGAGAGTCATGTCCTTATAGATAACCCTGACATTGTTTTCTGAATCACAAAAATTCATCATCAGAACCCACATCTTTCTGTTCAGTATTTGCCTCAAGGCTGAATCCCACACACAAATATGGAATGTAACCACTACTACCAGAATGACGTGACTTGACAACAACTGCATCTGTCTTTGACAACAAGGGAGAAAATCTATCATTTGATACACAGCAAAAATACCCACTTATGTCTGTGGCTTTAGTAATCGAAAAAAATTAAACTGAAAACCTTACAGTATTTTTGTAAAACTGTTTGGAAGATACATTTAAACAGTCATTAACATTTACAAGATCCTCATGAAAGCTATTCTCAGCAGAATTTTATTATAAAATGCACTCTGTATTGCACCTTAATGAACACCCCGGAACACTTTCCACCGAAATCTTAATCTTACACACAGAAAATACCACGTACTTTACAATCCCCTAATTATAACTGAACAAAGTGAACTAGTGAGATGACAGCGTCACTTCCAGTTCTAATTCAGGGAAACCATGTAACTTGTTCTGAGTGGGGAAAAAAGCATTCCTCTGGTTGAAAGGGTGCAATCACACCATGTAAAGAAAATGTGTTAAAACCAGACACCAAATGTGACTCAGGAGCAAGACTTAACACATACCATACTGACTTCAGCTAGCAGTGGTGTGGCCTTTCAGCAACCTCAAAACCACAACTGAAAATCAGCATTGTTTTAATGCAATGAAAGTTTCTATAGGAATGCAACTATTTTTGTTAATTCCAGCAGAAGCTTGCCTCCTGTCTGGAAAGTTCACTTAGCAGTTGAAGCACTCAGATGTATTCAGTCTTTCAACACTGTACTAGTGGCAATGCTGGTTCAAAAGTAGCACAGCGTAGCAAGCTCCGAGAGATTCACTGCTACTTGAAGTAGCTTAAAATTAAACACAGTCTTATTTTTCTCAAAATAAAGTATCAAAATCCCTAATTTGACAGACTTAAAATAAACAATTGCTTAACTGAAATAATTTTTATTATTTCATTACCCCTTGCAATATAGGTATTTCTGTTCCAGCCACTTTGAGGAGTCTTACAGCATTTCAGAATTCACATTTTGCACTGAAATGATAGGCAAGTCTAGCCTTGCCTAATAGATATCTTCAGAAAAAAAACATAAAATCTCTAAGTAGTCATTAATCACAACTGTATACTCACATAGCAAACTGTCCCATCTAAGAACTCCTATCTTGCAACCAGTTGAACACAGGCAATTTTTCTCATGGGAATAAACTCACAGGACAAAGGGTGGTGTAAATGTAAGCAATGTTACTGCTTGGTCAGGGGTTCACTGAATCTTCACCTGCTCAGTATTTGAACATATCTCTGGCTGTGCCCTGGCATCCCAGTTTGAAACTAAGCAGCCCACAGACTGTTCTTTCTGAAACGTTCATGGATATTTCAGCATTATCTGAATAAATCAAGCTATAACAAGTTTGAGTACCTCTAGGTAATAATCTCATGACCATATGTAGAGTGTCAGTCACTGGATGCATAATGAGTGCGAATGCAATGTACAGCTGCTTTGCATTTCCATGCAGTGTGCCCAGCGAACAAATTTAGTCATGGAAAGGTAACAGGAAATTTAATGTGTATTCAGAAGCTTGTGTTTGGTGAGACTTAAAAATCTCTATGTGTTCTGCTGAGTTTTTTTGTAAGGAAGGAACCAAGTGAAAATTCAACTGACAGATTCCACAAACTCTGTCTACATTTGCTCAAGTAGCAGAGAAGAGTGGAACGATGCTCCATGTCTCCGACGCCTCTCTCTTAACAAGTATTTGCCCAACGAGAAAGTCTGTGAATGACGAGTGGATGAAAATTAATCACATTTTTAGTTGGGTCAGGGTCCAGATCACTTAATAAGCTTACGTGACACAACGTGTAACCTCACAATTGCTTGTGTAGGCAGCAAGAACACACAGCTAGCAAAAACTATCCAGCGCAACCGTAGACTGGCATAAATTCATCATGAAACAGCACGATAACTTCTTATGCCTATTCTGATAGCACAGAGTTTGCTCCAGCTCTCTTTTAATCTATTATTCTCATTGAAGTCTTTGGGTTAATACAAGAAGTCTGTTCCTCATGTTACCAAACTCCCATGCAAATTAGGAGGAAAAAAGGCTAAATAGGACCTAGCCCAGAATGGCTGCAGCGGCTCTCAGAATGTGGCTCGTGGAGAAGGTTATAGAAACCTAGCAATGCAAAACTCAGGGTTCAGGTAGACGCTCTGTGTCTCCTTCCTCAAAGGCAACAGGAACTGTCAAGAACTGAACATACTTCAAGACTGCATGCACTTCCCCCCCCCATTAGTATTCCTTATCAGCCTCTTACAAAATTGATACCTGGGTATATAAATAAAACTCCTCTGGTAACGGTTTAGGAATTTAATCCTTCCACCTTTCATCTTTTGAGCTATCCTTATTCACGTAGGGATCTCTCAGCATGTGAGTTACAGCAGTTCAGGTCCAGGAGGACTTTTCCCCTTTTAAAATGCAATACTTCACACTGAGAAATGACTTACTGGTTTTGGCTCTATTTTTTAACAGATATTGCAAGTTCCTGTACATTCCAGTGCCATTGATGTTAATGGGTGAAATTCTAAGGTTACATTTCGTCGTGCTTTGGCTCCCACTGAGATGAAGCACTAAAACTTTGTACTGCTTTGAATGAAACAGGGTTGGCAGTTAAGTTCCACCTCAGGCCTGGCTTTGCACTGAAGTCAGTGGGACCTGGCTTGAACAAAGATTAAGGACCTTCAGATCCAGCCTAATGCCACCTGAATCCCCCAGTAACTAACAGGATTAGGCCCATACACGTTACTTTAAGTGGGAAATGATGAGAGAAAATGAAATGTTTCTCTTTGACTGATTTCTTTGGATTTTGAGAGGAGACCTACCCTTTCAGAATAATACCAGAAAATACATTACAATCAAACAAACTATGAAGACATATGGAGGAACTCTGCTCATCTATATATTCATCAAAAGAAAACTTATTTGAAGCTTGTATGTCTATTGGCTGTAGCAGGCAAATAATGTTCAAGCTACAGCTATGGCATTAATATATTTCATCTATTTAATGCAGCAGAGAAGGGCATGTATACCTCTTCACTTGTTAATTAAAATGCATTGTGAGGTTACATGAATAACAAATATTAAAAGAAGACACCTGCTGCCAACAGGTCTAAGAAGTCCAAACGTTAACGCAAACAGGTTTAAAATGCATTTCTGAGCTTTTCCGTTTTTCCCAACATGACAGCTCTGAGAAGGCTCTACTGAGCAAAATGGGTGCTGCTTCCTTTAAAGTTCAGTATTTCATTTCCTCTGACATTTGGAAAGTTTTCACCCCATTCTGCTCTTTCTCCTCTTTGTGTTATTTGTTAGACACTCCTTTTCCTTTCTTGTCTTTTATGTCAGAAAATAGATGAAATGATTTGTCTTGTCACAATAAAAGAATAGCTCATACTGTTTTTCTTTCAGTTCTGGTTCTCTATTACTTAACTACAGCCCTGGTTAGTTCTTTGTATTATGGTTTCCATCTTGGGAATTGATAAATTAAACAGAACAAAAATTAAATTAGATTTGTCAGGCTTGCAATAGCTAGTGATTTAGGTGCTTTCTCACACTGAATTGAGAGGGAATGTTTCAGCATCCTAGGGGAGACCAAATGAGATGAATACCTTGGAAGAGATTAAAATTTGTTAGGAAGACAGAAAGAATAGAGAGCATCTTTGGAAAAAGATCTGAAGAGCAGCATTTTTTTTTTATTATTTTTTTTTTTTCAAAATCTCTTTGAGAAAGAAGTTATCATTTGATCTATCCAAAGACCCCTTCTGAAAGTTGGCATGCTGAGAAGTATCATAATATAATATACTTTATGACAAGCTGTAATCACTTTCATTTTTAACTCCAAGTAGGATAAAAAAAGCATCAATTTTATCGGTGATATACTAAAGGTGAAATTATTGCAGAATTAAAAGCATGGCCTCGCATTAATTTTGTGTGCTCTCAGTTTGTATGTCACGTTTCTTTAAACAGAACTGGGGCAGGGCAGTTCCCTGGAAAGAAACAGAGACTGTCCTGATCAAGGTTAGTCTCTGGTCTTCCACATCAGGATGGCAGAGAAATGCAGTAAGACAGTCACAGCAGGGCCAGGAAGTCTGCAAGTAGCATTCAAGCATTAGAAGTGATGGAAACACCTTACTAAAGACCAGAAGGGATGAGGCAGAGTTTGCCACAACTCAGAAAGGCACTGAGTTCACAGAACTTAAACTTGGAATGAAGGACTCGCCTGGAAAGTCTCAGCAGCCATGAGGAGAACGGTTCACACTCCCTGTGCGTTCTGAGCTGATCATTTTGCATTGTTGCTATTAAGACACACAAAGCTGAAATACCTTTCAGTCTTTTAGGGGAGCACTTTATAAGGAAAATGTCCAAGTACAACAACCTCAGACACCTTGCTGATTTAGCATTACCTTGTGACATGTCAAGACACAGTTAGAACAGAACTGTGGATCACTAAGTCTGATTTTTCCTCCAAGGAAACAGGAGACCCTGCAATAACTTATTTTAGTAGAAGCACACTTTGGGTCCAGAAATTATAAGTAAACTGCATTAAATAATTTACAGCAGTTACTGATAATCAATGATCTCCTTTATTTTACACTGCACTAACAAATAGCCACTTTTCTAAAAAAATAAAAAAAATCTGTAATTAGAATCTGGTAATTTTCTTCTGCATTTATTTCCTACTTTTTTATAGCCATACTAAAAGTTTCAGTAGTGTTTCTTACTATCAACTGGTTATCTCCAGTGGTATAATTTACTTCGCTGAGAGTTCAGAGAAGTGCTGTTCTGGGGAGTTCAAACAGCAGTCCCCCATGAAGTCTGCGGACTGCTGAACAGGATGTCTGTCCACACCTCGGCAGCCCCAAATCGCCAGGCTGGCACATGACAGTGCTGACATGGGCGATTGTGCAGTAGAATACCAGGCCTATGAGTGACATGTGAGGCACCCAATTTGTTTTGCAATCTTTATTAGGAGGCAGTTACCACTCAGAAGTAGCAGGTGTTAAGAGTTAATAACAACCTAAGTGAGCTGGGGTATTTACCCCACAGAGATTTAGCAAAGGGGTCTGTCACAGCTCTGATAACTGAGCAGAAAGTACATCTTCCATCATGGTTTACAGGTTCATGAAACAGTGCTGACATTCTCAAGAAAACAACCAAACATATCTGGGCATGAGACTAAAGGAAAGGAAGAGCACAAAGTGCACGTAACAGGAACTATTTAGTTTGCCAAATCTGTTTTCACCTTGTCATGAATTGTAAATTCTCACGTTAATCAACTAAATTGGAGCCAACTCAACATAAAACCAAAAATACAAAATACGTGTATTATCAATCCAACAGAAAGAGCATGTCTCTACATTGACTGAAAAAGGAAATCTAGTTAAATTGCTAGTGTCAGATGATGCTTGCAGTCAATCTGAGTAGTATGCTACTGCTCTGCACAAATGCTTCAAGAACAAAATCCTAATTGGTTTAAGAAATATTAAAGTCTTTTTGTGCAATATACTGAGGGATTCTGCACCTGATGGCAGTATCAGAGAGGTAGGGATGTATAAAATGTTATACAGTATTCAATGGAAGGTCCAAGGAGAGAAAAAAAAACCTACCCGCAACTCAAATATATAAAATTACATCTTGTCACTATAAAGCTCTTACCTACTAATTAAAATGAACTGTTCTATAACCTTCTCATCATCAATTATTCCAGTTTTGAAAGCCTTTTCTGATTATTCCCACAAGCTGGCCGGTGTTCATTCCAAACAAAACATTTCCTCCTGAAATGACCTATAGTGTCTTATTTTTATCCTTAACTGGAAGAAATACATCTGTTGTGATGGTCACACAAAACTAGCTCACTATTAGACATGACGGTGCAGTAATCAAGCAGGATTTTTTACTACAGTTCACTGTAAGTGGGTATATAATCATAGCCCTTCTTTCTCCACCAGAGCTAAGAAAACCATTAGGTGACTGGCTATTACTTTTTCTCTGTTCACTTTGGGTTCTAAACAAATACAGAGAACCACGCTGCCTTTCAGATCAGACATTTGCATTCAAGTATATTCAATTCTAAGTGAATGCAGCTACGAGCCAAATTGAACCATGCTATTTATCTGGCTTTGGGACTGGCCTGCTAGATAACAATCAAGATTTTTCATGGCCAATGAGACTAGTCAATGAGAAAAGTTAAATAAAGCTATCTCTGTTAACAAGCAAAATTGGAATAATACATTACAAAGCAGACTCAGCTTTTTAGACCCTTCATTATGGAATCCATCTAAGAGGTCATTTGATTAAAGTTGTACAGAAATATCTATACGTCTTTGTTTAAAAAGCTCACCAAGTATAATACATTTATTTAATAATGTCAGTCACAGTTGGCTTTTAGAGCCAGATCTAATAAAAGAGCTTTAGCACTGAGACAGCAAAGCTTCGTCTCTCCTGCCCTCTAGGATGAGCCCCTATCTGTGGACAGGCATCCCGTGCAGCACACACCACAGACCCTTCAAAGTGGAGAGAGCACCAGAGATGAGTTTCCTCTTACCAGAAGCAACTCTGCTGAAGAAAGAAAGAAATATTAAATATGACCTATTAGATGTTTTACTAAAAGCTGCATTAGGACACTTTTGTCTGCTTGGTGATAGCCGCAAGAGTTCCAAAGTGGTGCCCATACCCTCTCTTCGGAAGAGCTGAGCAGACTGGCACTTTTCTTTTACAAGACTGCTCTTAGTATTAGGGCTAGACAGGTAATAGTATTTATATAATTCATAGATCATTTGCCCACAGAGAACTTTTTGCTTAGAACGCCCCCATGTAGAGAAGACATAGCATGTTTAGTAGCAACTAAGTGGTGCTGCTAACGTTTGTAATTCTGGCCTCCACTTTTCTCATCAATTCTATTTTATATCTTACCCTTAAGGATATCAAGTAGGTGAGAAAAACCATCAGAAAATATTTTTAAAACAGTCTTTATTTTCCAGCCCAGTCACAGACATTAGGAGCTGAAATCCCTTTGCAATAACTGTCTAAACATTGAACTTAATTTTATTTCTTTGTTAATCAAAATGGTCATTTGAGAAATAGCGATCATCCTGAACACTCTCCAAAGACTACAGGGAAATTATCCTAAATTTAATGAGTGCTAATTAAGTCTACAGAGCATCTTCATTTTAATTTATGAAATTGGTATTTCATTTGTTGACCATTTGTACATGTTTTAAAAAAAGAAATCATTGTAGATATCCAGAGTTAATTATGTGTTCATTAAAACTGTATGCCCATAGGTAAAACTGTATGCACATAAACTTCAGTGAAAAAGCCATACTTAAAACTCCTGCTTGTTAAAAACATTAAATGGAAAATTATTTATTGCAGTTCTGCAAGAATGAAAATCAGTTCCTAAATGAACTTTGCAGTTTCCATAACATTATTTAGCTCAAATACTTAGACACTAATGCTCTCATGATTTTCTCAATTAATAACCACTAAAGAATTTTCGGGGGGTGGGGGGGAAGTCATCTTTTCCACTTGTCTTAATGTGCTCTTCTTTGTAATCTCAAGGGGAAAAACAAAAACACAACTAAATTTTAAAGAAAAAAGTTATATGCTTTTTTTCATAAATAACTGGTCTACACATTTATCATTTTTCCTGCAAAATCTACTGGAGTGATCAGGTTACAGTTAAAGTGCCTGCGAATCAATGTGTGATGAAAAGCTCCACCTTTCTCATTTGGAAAATAGAGGGTTATTTTATCTGAGGGTATAGCTCTCATCACACTCTGTATGTTTCTTCTGAAATTATTTCCTTTTTAATAAAAGGTGAGCAAAATCATGGCCATGCTGAGGAAATAAAATACAACTGCCCCTTTGACAATTCAGGTGCCTGAATTTTACTTAACATTGTCATATATAACAGTGTATTTCGTGATCAGAGAATTTTACTATTGCTACCAAGTCACAGCCTCTTAAAGACCCCTCTGAAACAGGAAGGCATTACTATCTTCATGTTAACAAGCAGGAGCACACGTGCAAACACTGATGTGAAACATTTCTAACTTCCCTTTCCTCCTCCGACAGTTAAATGCCCCAAGGCCATTGGTATAACCCAGTCATCCCCTGGGCTTTTCTCCAAATTTATAGTTTTCCCTATAATGACTGAGATTCTCACAAGCACCCTCTTTTCACATGCTGAAATTACATTACATCCACTCCCACAACATGGACTGTGAAATGATCCTTGGAAATCAACCCCTGAAGGTATGTATACAGTGCCTTCTATTACCTATAGCATCAGGTAGAGAAAAATCATGCTGATGTCTGGGCCTCCAGCACCTAAACACAAAACAGCATCTCTTCTGATCAGTACTTGCTGTCTGCAATGAATACATTCACCCACCTGGAAAGCAATGTGTCATACCGTGCAATTCTAGATGATGAAATAAACTACAGACTTTCCAAACTTAGCAAGATTATCAGATTGAACAAAAATAGGATAATTTGGTTTTTCAACCAGAAGCTGTCTATGTCTTAAGAGACAATATATGGCCAACATACATTCAAGGCATAACTAGCTAGCTAGACAAAATACCTAGAGGTAAATCAAAGGTTTTAGCAAATATTTTTGTGGTGATGATTTAAAGAAATGTAAATACTAGTGACATACTTTGCACTCAAATGCCTATTCTAAAACTCTCAGTCTTCACTCCTGCATCACATATTGCAGCCTTGCCTGCATTTCCTTATTGGGAGAAGCATGTGCTCTCTCTCCCAAGAGTAAACTCTAACTCAACAGCAGGAATTTCCCACTGACAAGTGGGAGAATATTGCTTTCGACATGGAAAAAAGGTGGAATAGGATTTATGAAGACCTAATACCATTTGAAACAACTCACATCTATCTCACTTAAAGGTGAGCCCAAAGGAAATTTAGTAAAGAGCAACAGTTAAGTTGATCTGACATTTGCTGTCCTGTGTATCAAAAAGCACTCTTAGTAAATATTAGACTTTACTGATACGAGAACTTATAATCAAAATTAGGAAGAAGAAAAAGCTTTTTTTTTTTGAACCAACAACCACACTTCACTGAACAGGTTGATAATGGTGGTTCATCAAAACAGACAACCCCTATCATTCACTGTGGAAAAGACATGGGACAGAAAGCAGTTGGTATTAGCTCTCAGTCCCGAAGCATAAACAGGGTGCAACTCCCATCCATAGCATCAGGACCTACGTTAATTTTGCTACTGCTGAAAAATCTCACAGAACCTTGTTTTCTTCTAAGCCCGGGAGGTCAGAAACAGATGCCAAATACAAAACTATTCCCAGGTCTTCAATGTTTTCAGGGTTTTTTTGTGCTTTACTTCCATAGACTTTAGAGGAAGGGGACAAACAGAGCAATTCGGAGATTTAGATCCTGAGTTCCAAATGAGTCCTTACCATTATGAATGCTGAAAGCTTTTCAGAGGCAATCAAGGGCAACACTGCCATATCTTCTGCAAAGGATAAGATCTTCTCTTTGAGTCTGTGCCACTTAATTCGATTGATTGTTAACTTTTGTTCAAATTCTAGTTTAGATGAGCATTATTCTCAGATGACATTCTCAGAAATGCAAGGTTAGACATATCTGATAAATTAATTCCCTTTGGATGTTACAAACTCCCTATTCTTGCAGGCCTCAGCTCTATTAATTACCAGTGTTTTGCTTTACCATTTGACATTTAAAGCCAGAACTCTGCTAGCTTTATTCACACAAATCGCGAGACCCGTGAACCAGCGCAGAGCTCACTGACTGCGCAGGGTACACACAACAATGGAGAAAACGAGAAAATCTCAACAGACATTCCAAATATGATCCTCTGAATGATAAAAGGGACTGGGACAGAAAAGGAGCAATGCAGTTTAAGTATCAGAAAAAACATCTGAACTATTCATAAACAATAAATTTAAACAATATGTTGATGAAAGACTGGAGGATGGCACCATAATTTAGAGCTAGTGTGATGCCTGAATTTAGTCTGTTGTGTGGGCACTCTTTTGCCCAAGCAACTTTTACGTCAGAAAGCAGCCTATTATTTGTAGAAAAGTGAAGGAGGTAAGATAAGCACGGAGAAAACACTTTGAGTAATCCAAGGGAGGTCATTAGTGGCTTATGAAATGGCAATTTGTTTGTCTGAGGAATGAGGACACAGCATTAAAAAGTCCACAGACATCGGCAAGCTGCTCCAAATAACAATACCGTCTGCTGATCCCACAAGGAAAAGTTCAGTTTTGTTCCCTGGATATTTACTTTCTGTGATTTCCTATTTGATAACATGGAATTCTCTAGGGATCGAAGGAATATGAGCACTTCTTTTAAAGAGATTAAATACTCGATGCAGGCAATGGAGAAACGTACTGCACTGCAACTCTCCTAGTTTCCAGTGAATATTAACAGAGCTCAAACTTGCAGTTCATTTTGTTATATGCAAGATTTTGAAAACACACAGTTTTGATTTACAAGGATTACCCTCTTAATAGGGTAAAACCACAATATTAAAACCAACATTTTTGGACACCTATTAAAACCCAGCCTTTTTCATAATCTAAAGCAGGAGAAAACTATGTGGATTTTTAATGCAAGATTTTCTGAAAAATCAAGTGCATTTGCCCCCTTATTACACTAAAACTTTATCAGATCCTTTGAGAATGGTATTTAACACCAGCATCTGTTTTGTTGTGCCAGATAACCTGCCTCTGCCTCCCATCAGATACCTTCTCTAAGGGCCAGCAAAGTATCACATGAATACTTCTGCAATTATTTCGAGGCTGCTGTCTTGTACAAAATAGAAGATTTATAAGGGTCAGATTAACAAAAGGCTCTTACATCACTCTGAAAAGTGTCAAGCTGTGTAACTCTCTATGTCAAACAGTAAAGGAGCCAAATACCAGCCAAATATTATTCCTCCTCCTGCCAAGATAATGAGCTTGAGTCTATTCTTTCCTAGTACCAATTTGATGGAAGTTATCTTTAGTACAGTCCCTTCAGATCTCTGTTATTTTGAGAGAAAAGAGAATCAAGTACAAAGGTTTCAAGAGTGATAGTCCTGTAAATTGATTTCTTTATATTTTTCCTGTCAAAATTGAAATTATAATAATAATGTATTATTAAAACGCAGGCAGAACCTGTCCATATGGCATTTCTTACACAAGTATGATTGTATGCAAAGAATTACTCTGCTTTACAACACAAGAGATATTTTGTAAATATAATGTCAACATTTTCAAATAATCATTAAAAAAAAAAATCACTACTGTGAATAACAGAGGGGTTCAGTAAGCACACCTTTCCTCCCATTCCTCCATCACTTCAGACACACTGCTTGTGGAAGGACAGAACAGAAAATACCCAGTTAAGCAAATGGAAATGAAGCCAATTCGCAAGGACACAAGAGTCTTCCCATTTGTTCTCAACTATCTTCTATGTCTATCAGTTCAGACTGTAAACTGACTATGGGGAAGAAACCTGCAACACGTTGTGACAGACTGAAGAGTTACAAGGCTTTCAAACTCGAGACTTCGGTACCTGAAATAGCTGTAGTATCCCAGAGCTCCTCTTCGGCCAATTTCTTTTGTTTCAAGAGAAGTGTTCTTTGGTCTAGTGCCTTGGGGAGTTTTAACCTGCTCCAGATCTGTCTTCACACTGTTTGGAGAAAACCTAGCCCCATGGCAGCAACATGCAACCATTTCAAAGCAAGTGCCTACTACAAGGAGACCTAAAGAAGTGGGCAAGCTGCAGGTGTGAAGAAAGGTGGTGCTCCAGACGATGCCGTGCCCACTGACACGTCTTCTCCCACTGCAAGAGGCAACCCTCCAGGAAAATCGGTGGTGCAGCTGGACTCCCCGTCATTTTGGATGAACTTTTCAAAGTTTCCCATATCTGATAGCGAAAATAGCCTGTTCCTGCTATGAAATTTTCTTAAAACTTGTTTTTATTGACTAGACTTTAGCAAGAGCTAGGATTACTTGCCACATCAGGACGTAGGAGACACTGAGGTGGTTGCTGGGAATGGGCCTGGATGGAGAAACGGGCTCATTTTTACACTGTGTTTGAACTGAAAATTTACACTATCATTTTTTATGTTATGAAAAGATTTTTCTCCTTCAAGGAAAAAAAAAGAAAGCTTTTAAAAATTATTTTGAGGTTTACTTTCCAGACACAGGTGGAGTTTATGCCCAGTTTCCATTTCTCTAATATTAGCTACTGCTGGCCGTTAGCATGAGATAGTAACATTTAATCCTACGGTACATTTAGGAATTCTGACTTACCAAAATTCCTTCCTGCTTACGTAACGTGAAACCACAGTTCTCCCGTCAGCTTTTGTTTTCTTCCCCCCTCCCGTCTCTCAGCTGCGCGCACACGAACGGCTCCCGCTCCTCCCTCCAGAGCCTCCTCTGCCGCTTCCCGCCCGGCCCTTCCTCGCGGTGCCGCCGGCTGCCTCGTGACGCCGCTTCTGTCCCATTTCGGTAACGACGGCGGCGTGGCCGTGGCCCCCCGACCCCGGGCGGGTGTTTGTCCCCTTCACTGTAGGCTCGGGATGCTCCCGAGCCGCCCTCCCACCTGGGAAGCTGCGCAGCAGCAGCTCTCACAGAGGTCGTTTCCGAGGAAGCGGGAAGGTCGGTCAGTGAGGTGTGGAGTGGTAATTAGAAAAGCTTTGAGGAAAGACGCATTAGAAAAGGAAAGAAAGTGAGGAAGAAGAACAACAAAAGACTTTGCGGAAAATGGCGGGGGGAGTCCTGCTGCCAGCTACAGCTCTTGGCTGGTGTGGCCACCTGGGCCGGGGACCCTGCTCGAGGTCCCAAACAAACAACCAAAACAACACACACGTGCACAAAAAAACCCAACCCAACCAAACAAAAACGGGCAAAACATCCCCAGGTTGTTGAAAAAAGTATTCTGGAATATAAAATATTCCCCACAGTTTTGAGGCTGGATTCTCCAGGCCTGCTGGCCCTCAGAAATCCTCCTGCTTCCAGCAGATGCACGTAACTCTCCTGTACGGAAATATCCCACCTGCTTCAGTGGAAAACTAGTGCAGGAGTTGGTACTGACTCGGCATTAAATTAATATGTAATCTTTTCATAAAGCAAAGAGAATACAGAATTCTAAGTAAATTGAGGAGATGGGATAATTTCTGCTCTGAGTTAAGACAGTCTATTCATGTAACACTGGTAGAAATGGGTATGTAGATACCTCATTTTTGCTGTGGAGCAACTTGCCTTTAACTCATGTAGATAGAGCTTACTTCTATATCTGATACAGAGAGATGCAAATGCAGATACGTGAAGCAACAACTATCACTTCCAACAACTTGTATCACATCAGACAACTCTACTTTTGATGACAAATTTTAGACTGTCTGCTCCACCAGCAATGCCTCGCTGTAGTCCTGAGCCTGCAGGACACACAAAGCTTTCTCCTTCCATTCGGAGCAGTGAAAGCTGAGGATGCTCAATGTCTCCAGGGAGCCACTTAATACTTCACAGAATGGTGTCTAAATCCACTTGCTGCTGGTACTGTGGAATTACTGTCCACAATACAACACGAAAGAGCCTTATTGATGAGCTGTGGTTATAGGGACGTTACTAACCCTTGTAAAGTGAGTCAGTCTCAGCCTCTGAGGACAAGAAAGGAAGCTGGAACAAAGAACATAAAAATAATTTTGACCATTAATATTTAATATTTTACCTTTTCCTCCCCCCTTTACCCTGCTTTCCTGCTAAAACAGCTAGGATGAAAATGACTTTCATTATTCTGTAGGGAGACAGTGTTTGGTTATATTACATCTGTTCTTTAAACCTACAAACCCAGGAAGCCGCAGGAGCAGATAAATCTCTTCGTCAAGACATACTCAAGGTTCCAGGGACAGAAGTGATCTTTGCCTCTTGGGTTAATGGTATTAATAATTGCCATTTTGATAAGTCTAAATGTAAAAAGCCTGTTTAAATAAAAGAGTCAACCCTTCAAAAATGACTATCCATGATAAATTTTCAAGAGCGATGAAAATTGTCACTCTGCCAGCTTGATAAATTGTAGCCCCAACTGGCAGAGCCATTTGCCTTGCAGTAAGCACAAAATGACAGATCTTTGCTGAATGCAAACTATGTGCTTGCACCTTTCACAGCTGGTTTAGCTTGTAAACGCAGAAAAAAAAAAAAAGGCTTTAATAAAAACTGAAGGTTATGCACAAAAAAAACCCTAACTTCTAACTGCTTCTCTCAGTTTAAAGACATTTCTTTCATATTGGAAAGTAGTCTTGAAAGAAAGTCTTCAGCTGTCTGTAGAATCACGCTCTAAAAATACATGTACAACCATACTGTGATGGTTTCTCCACTGAAATGATTCAACAGTGCAAGCGCAATCATTTCAGGGAGAGAAAAATTGTATGTTTAGTATCACCTCCATATTTATCAAAACATATTCCCCCGTCATATGTGAAGATGATAAAAATCCATGTATTGAACTGCATATCATGGTATAAATAAATTCAGCACCTACTCTAATTCCATTGTCTATCTGCTGATGTATCTCCTTGATGACTCAGTCTAATATTCCAAGTGGCAGAGCATCTCTAACATGCTTTTAAAGAAGAAATTGCCTTGTCAGAGGAATGTTTAATTCTTGTCAATAGATGGAACTCATCCTAAAAAAAAAAAAGTAAAAAAAAAAAAATCACACTTGCCTGAAGCCACTTTTTGCATAATATATACATTATGCAAACACTGTGAAGCTGATACCTACAAGCTCTGCGTTGCTACAAATGGATGCTTTATGCCTTCAAAAGGAGATTTCCACCTACTTGACACGAGCAGTCACTCCTAGTCCTAGAGAACTTGATATTAAATATGTACGAATGTAAAGATGTGATACACGCAAACTATTTTAGGGCGTGTTTGAAGATTCTTAGCTCTCCTGAGCCATAGAGGACTTGCTGATGCCTGACTGGTATACAGTTGGATGAGCAAGGATAGTACCTAGTCCTTCCAACTTCCTGGAAATAATCTGTCCATAGTAGATATTGCAGTGGGCAAGAAAGGCTTATTTTAAGGTCTTCTTACTTGGTCTGTCCTGCCTAGAAGATCAGAGCCATTACCTCTAACCAGTTTATTTTATGTTCTAGTAAAATACAGCTTCAAAGACCAGGAGCCTTCTGGTATATTTTGACATGTTCACTTCAAAGAAAGCTCTTGAAGCTCCACCTCAGGGCTCTGGATATCTGGGTAGCTCTATCGCACCGCTGGGGGCGAATAGGCAGGGCGCCTTGAAAGCAAATGATACAACTGAGCGCACTTCTCAAACTGCAAATTCCACCTGTACCAACAACTACTATCCTTTAATGCTCTAATTTCTGACTCCTTAAACCTACATCTTTGATTATGTTCTTTTAATGTAGATTGTGCCGTTTGGATCTGCTTGTTTATTCCTCTCTGTACACTTCCTCACTCCATTAAAAAAGCCCTCGCAAACCAACACACACACCAAAAAATAAACAAAATCCCAGCACCTGTAGAAAACAGAAAATCCCACCTCTAAACAAAAGCAGAGGCGAACTATGAAATGAACCTCAGAACAGACAGTTTAGATCTTTGAAAATGCTCAGCAGCTAAAAATCAGTTGTACTACTCTGTATGTAATACAGTTCAGGACGCCTCAGCAATAGGTTCCACTGCTTGCTACACCAGTTAATGTATAGCTACAGACATCCAGGGTCTCTCACTACAGAAATTAATATGGGGCAAATTTCGTCAATAATACCTTATTGTTTTAGTTCTCTCACATCACAAAGTGCATTTTTGCCTCATCTTACAGATAAAAGAGAGCTTAATTGGCTTGTATGGGACAGCAGAGAATCTCCTCATCAAGCTATCAACAGGATGCCTAGACTCATGGATCTCCTTGCAATCCTGTATTTGGATAAGTAGATGGTAACACATTACTCAAGTATTTTTGTAGTTTGCCATATACATCACGTGCAAGCACACACAGTACAAAGGAAACACAGTAAAAGAAACAATATTGGGGGGGGAAGTAAACGCTAATGATGATCCATAATTTCTTAGAAACATTTCACAACTCAAAAATTTTTGCCCGATAAACTAATGAACTTTTTTTAAAAAGAAAAGAGGAGTAGTTTTGGACAACAAAAATGCATGGATTGGTGAAGCAGTTCAGCCTTTGATAATACTTCAAAAAGTAGAAGGATGCCATTTCAGTCTTTATACTAAGGCTTGTAAGAAACCAGGGGGCATCAGGGGGACACTGCATCAAAGTGCCAAACCCCCAAAAAACAAACAAACAAACAAACAAAAAAAAGCAGCTTCAGCAATTTAGTAGTGAGGGTTGGGTGAAGATACTAAGCATAATCAAATACATTTCCTTCTTCCTCTTTTTAAGCAAAAGCTGTTCTGTTCCAGTCTTTCCTTCAGGTAAGAGTACTCTAGGAGAGCCGGCCATCCTATCTCACCCCTCACCGTGAAGAAGTTTCTCCTTATGTTTTACATGGAACCTCCTGTGTTTCAGCTTTCACCCATTGCCCCTTGTCCTATTGTTGGACGTCACTAAGAGCCTGGCTTCATCCTCCTGACACTCGCTTTTTACATATTTATAAGCATTAATGAGGTCACCTTTCAGTCTCCTCTTCTCCAAGCTGAAGAGAATGGCAGTACCTGTCCCAGAACATTTAGATAACCTTTTTTAGCTTGCAAAATTGAGTGGAGATAGGATGGCCTGCTCTTCTAGAGCACTCTTACCTAAAGGAGAGACTGGAACAGAAGAGATTTTATGCTAAAAGAAAATTTTGGCACAAAACCAAACACGTACAAAAAAAATAGTTACCTAAGAAAAGAGAAGGAAGTTTCTAAGTCCCACGTTCAGGAGTTTGAAGTAGCCCTCTAAAGGAGAGGTGAACAAGGGAACGACACCTTACTAATTTTAGAAGGAAAGATATATGATGCTGCTGTCTGAAATAATAGGAGACTGTGACTTGACCCAGAAAATCCTTTCACTTCATACATCTGTAGTGCTGCCAATAAAAGCAAAGAGAACATGCAGTCAACAGAGAAAAATGGAGAAAGTGTCTAGATTCTTGACTGAATTGAAAGCATATATTGTATATGCTGTTAGGAAAAAAAAAAACCCAGCCTCCTCTCTGCTGTTCCATGAGGGTAAAGATAAGGAGCTTTCTTTTTCCAGTCTATGAAATAGATTTTATTCTATCTGGCCTAAGGCTTTTCTCTACCCACCCCCTCAATATTATAACAGGAATTTTTAATCTGAAAAAGTCAGATAACTGCAAGGTTACCACAAAGAAAGTGTGTTCATAAGTGGAGGTCATTTTCCCGAGTAGAGAACAGTGACTGAACCCAAGCAATGTTCTACCTTGGTGATGCTTGTTTTTCTTTAACTAACTGAAGCATTTGTTGGCTCAGAAGCTGCCATGCCTGGAGTGCTGAGTGCTGTTTAGCTGCAGTCCAGATGACACACTCCAGATTCTGGGTGTGCAGGTAACTCCATGGGCAGTGTGACTCCCTAAGCAGGCTGGGGAAGTGCTTCTAAAGGTTTAATGTAATGAAGGGAGTTGGTTTGTCCCAAAGCAGATGACAGGAACCCAACCAGTAGACTATTTCTGAGATCTCCATCTAGCAGAAATCAAATGGTGTTTCTATTTCAACTGCAAAGAACACAAAGATAATGAAGATAGTTTTTCTGGTCATGCACTGATTAAATACCCTGTGTGAAGTACACAGTAGATTAATCCAGGCCAAATTGTTCTGTTTACCAAAAGGAGAGTTTTTCTTCTCACATTGCCAGAGCTTATCTTTCTTCTATTACTTGATCCAGCAAATGAGTTCCTTTAAATCACAGCTTGCTCAAATGAAGAATAAAACTTCGAAATGAGGATACAACTGTTCTACAGGGAATGTAAGCAGTATTTCTGCATAAAGTCACAGAAAATATTATTTTTATGGTATCAGATAAAAAGTATATGACAGAACCTAGGAAAGTTAAATGCCAGAAAAACAAGCACACAACAAAACTGCTGTTTGAACTTGTACAGCATCCCACTGCAGTGGCTGGTAATTTCCCTAATTTATACCCACAAGCTTTGCCAAGATTTTTCTTTGTATAATTTCAGGTAGGATCTTCTAGACAGCAGGATGTATGTACTGAAAGAAAGTTATTACAAGAAATTATGAAACCAGAGAGTCCATTATCATCATTTAACTGATATTAATGTCCTCTCTTTCCTCATTTACCATTTCTCTGATTTGACCATAATACGCAAACAGAAGCAGAGATGATTTCATGGTTTATTCCAGGCCACAAATACTAAAATGCCAAATCATAAATGGTCAAAACCACATACTTGTGAGACCTCATTAGCCCTACGCCTCTAGTGATACCCATGTTTTCTGATCAGGTCAACACTTACTATCATTAGTTTGTATCATTATAACTGCTCAAAATGCTCAACAAGATCAAGTCAAATACCTTGTATGGTGCTACATATCCTACACCCGTGCTGTTAATTTAGACAGTAAAATTAGTGTCATAAAAACATCAGGCTTCTGTAAGCTCAAAATTATAAGCTTGCTTATGTTGCCACTGTTGAGTTATTTATTTAACCAAGACTGAGTTGTTCCATTATTTTGCGTAATGCCAGCACCAGTCTGGCATTCCTGCTATTATTAGGGCTGTCTATCTTTAATCTTTATAAAATATTGTTGCAACTTTTCTTCCATATTTCTGGCCTTCAGAATCTGCTATCTTACTAAAAGCTGATACTTTCTAAGCTAAATATTTCATATCAAGGAGAAAACTAATTTAGGCTCTTGGTAGAGCAGTCGCTCTGGTCCTGATGTTCTTTCCCATTTGAACTGTCTCCAAAGAAGAATAAACTACAGAACATGATGTTCTTAAGGTGAATTACTCTGTATAATAGGAAAAGAAAAAGTACTTCCAAGAGCCATATTAAAGATTATTTTTTCAGAGCTCTGCAGCAGATTGAATCATTAAAGTTTATTTTGTGTTTGTTTTGACTCCTCTGTGAAATATTTCTGTGGACATTTAAACCTTCTGTAAATGACAGCATCCTGTGTCTATTGGAAGTGCCTCTATGCCAGTAACTTAGATAGATCTTAAAGAACTGAAAATTGTAGCACCGAAGAACTGAGGAGACTTTGTATTTTAAATTTTAAAATACTGTTGGCTTTGTTATCTAATATTTAATCAATGGTAGGGGGAAGTAAAAATTTAGATCGTTATCTTCAGTGGACAACAGAGAAACATAAAAATAATACATTAGTGCAGAAAACCTTTCACTAATAACCACAGCTCACTGCAGACAATCAGGATGTATCATTTAAGGATCACAGCTGGAGACGGGGATTTAAAAATAGTCTAGATTTTAAGTAAGGTTAAGAAAAGTGACACACAGACAATTGCTCACTATGAAATCAGTCTCACTATATGCACTCAATTCATTGAGACTATGGTTAGATTAGAAAGTTTAATCAAAGAAAAAAACAATTTAGTAAGGAAACTTTTTAATCCCATCCTAGTAACTACCAATTTTTCTATTAAATTGATGGACCTTCAACAGAAGGTCTTTAAATATGAAGTTGACTAAGGAAAGAATTTACCTTAATTGCTTAATGTGGATAACAGACAGAGACAGTAATTGGTATCTCTCAAAATTAAAGCTGAGGTACCTTAGCTGACATTCTGAACAGTGGATTGTATTATGATGGTTCAGATTTTCAAAAGCAAAAAGTACATATAAATGTTTTCATGTTTCCCGTCCTCACCATCACATACAACTGTTAAGTGATTACAATTGGTTCTGGTTATTTGTTGTGGATTGCCTTTTGGTTGGTTTTTTTTTTCCACTCTTAACTGTGCACTTTCTGGAATTCTGTAAACTGCAGATATTTACAGGGTTTGAGTGGGGTTTTTCATCATGGTCTACAGTCACTACTTAAATTCCTAAAGTAGTTTCATTTTTAGCTTTAGCTGAATCACAGAACATCGGCCTGAGTATGAATATAAACAACATAGTGAAAGCCAGCCAAAGCCAGCTTCATAGGACATCTGCAACATTGACTAGCAGAAAACAGAGTTTAGGAGTTGAGCTCAAAACTGATACGCAGCACAACATAAATATAGGTATATGCAGATATGCATTGTAATTGATTCTGACACCTAGGCATTCATTAATGTTCCTGCTTGATCTAAAACTCTGTGGACATGTTCAGAATGGAGATGAGAAACTGGAGAAAAAAAGGCCAAGCTTCAGCCTGAAGTAGTTAAGTGAGGATAGTGCTCTAGAGACACTCAGAGGGGAAGATGTATAGCAAGTGATCATGGCTGGACTCTACTGTCAATGGCAGAGGAACTGCCATTTGAAAGTCGAAAATTACAAATGCTCTCCAATTTTTAGTCAATGTCTTCATCTAGCTTGAAAATCTTTTAGTACTGCTCTTGTAGCATTTCCCCTGAATAACAAAGTCCCAACAATTTCATCCTTAGGCAAGCAAACCTTTCACTGAAAGCAGTAGGGATTTTCCTGTTTAAAAACATGTACATCACAACTGGGTCCATCCACAGATCCTCTTAATCCACACTTTCCAACTTTGGAGCAGGGAGTCAGACTTAAATTTGCTTGAGGAAACCAATGCTGATTTTTTATTTTTTTTTTAATATATAAATTAAACCTTTTGGGAAATAACATTTTCAGTCTAAAATCATGTTGCAGATAACAGGATGTTGTCTATTTAATAAAGAGGGCAGAAGGCCTTGTGTGGTTTTGATCAGTTACGAGACTTAACTACACTAATTTATTAACACAAAGTATTAATATTAACACAGTAGAGCCACTGTCGTTAAATGAGGGAATTCTGTACAGAAGAACTAGACTAAATTTACTGGAATAGTAGAAACAGAACACTGCAGAAAAAGAGAAGTCCAAAGGATATTTCAGTTTGGCCTGAAAGTTACCTAAATCTAAATTTTTATAAAATGATGTAATAACTGCAAAGCAAATTACTAAGAAATATATGAAATATTAATTTCAGTATTGTATAATGAAATTATAACCAGCATGTGTTCTACCTCATAAAATTACACAAAACTGTAAATATTTCAAAATAGTTCAAAAAATGTAAATATTTCAAATTTGTAAAACATACTTTGCTCAGCACTTAGATATGGACTAACTTTACTAGCTGTACACAGCATTATCAGTGCAGAGAATGAAGGGAAAGGTAACCATTCTACAGATGGATTCTATGGATAATTACGTAACAAAATCATTAAACTGCAGCAGCTTGCTCTTTGGAGGTGCCGCTATTCTGTTGTGATCTGAAGAACTGAGGATGGAAAACTCTTCCCTAAAACAAGGGATAAGAGAACTTGTAATAGAATGTTTAAGGGTGGAAACCCAATGCCTCAGCTTTTTCACCTAAGCGTTGGCAGGTCTTCTAGTAACACAAATGAAGAGAAGATTGTCTCTGTCAGAAGCAGAGTACTAATTTCCAGTCTGGGAGTTGCTATGGTACCTGTTATCTTGGTTAACTTCTTGTAATAGGAAAAAGCAGCAGGTTTACAACCAAACAACATCCCACCCCCCCCCCCAAAAAAAAAAAAAAAAAAAAAAAAAAAAACAACACAATGATTTATGAAAACATTTTTGGTCTTTTATCTTAAATT
>JANHFX010010517.1:0-25349 GCA_027560015.1 Chloroceryle amazona
GACGGGACGGGACGGGACGGGGCTGCACCGCGCTGCCGGCGCGAAGGCGGCTCGGCTGCCGCTCCGCTCGGCCGGAGGAGGGATGGGGGGGTTGTATCTGGGCAGGTCCCCGGCTGCCCTCGGCCTCCTGGGCAGCGTCGTGTTGGCCGCTGGTGTCGGCTGCTCTGCGGCTCCTGTGCTGCCCCCGGGGGCTGCAGGGCGGGAAGGGGGCACAGAACGCACCCTGCTGGGCTTGAGCTTTCGGCCGCTGCCAGCGCCAGGAGATTTGGGGTTGCTTATTTTTTTTATTTTTTTTCCCAAATGAAAATTAGAAATTATATAGGAACTGAAATTGTTGGTATTTCTTGTCCCTTAACAGCAGGTTTGGTTTTTTTTCTTCTCTCAAAGTGATTGTATTTTTCAAGGTCCGTTGATAACTTTTCTTAAAAGCAAATACGGACTTTCTTCATCACTGGTAGACAATTACTTGCCACTTAGAACAGAAAATTATTCCCTAAAAGCAGTACGAGGAATCTTATATATGAGTGTATGATTGTGTTAATCCAGTCTGTGCAGTTTCTGATTAGGTTTGTTTTATTTGGTTCCGTTTTACTTTGTTTTTTGGTGGTTGGTTTGTTGTTTGGTTTTTTTTTAGCTTCTATTGTAGGTTTTCTTTGATTGTTTTTCTTTGTTGATCTTTGACACAAAAAAGATCCCCCAGGAGCTCAGACGTCCAGTTACTCTTACTTTAATATGGTGAATGTAAGGATGCTCTCCAGCAGCACACTTCTCAGAAAAAGGGTTTAAGGAAAGGCTACTCGTGATAGAGAAACAAACTCTTGGCTTGCAAGTTACTCATGTGATGATGTTGAAATAATGGCAGAACTGGAAAAAGAGTCTTGTGCTTTAGCAACTGACTGAAGTGCTTACATTTAGTTTTCTTTTTCCCCGTAGATAATAACCATTTAACTGAGAACCTAAGTAAACCATACATAGTGAGGTCATATCTTCATGTATCTGGATTGTACAGACTGATTTAGAACATTACCTGAGTGCCCACCTCAGATACTAGTATAGGATTTTAGGGATAAAAAGGGATAAATAGTTCCTTGTTGGCAAAGGGACACCTTTTATTGGCAGTGGTGGAAATATAATACATAAATTGCTACATAAATTGCTACATAATTAAAAAAAATACATCCTGTAGACACTGCTGTCATATTAATGTTTAGATTTTTTGAATTTGCTAGATACAGGGGAAAAAGGAAGGGTCTGCAGCTTTTCTCAAGCACTAAAAACACAGAACTGAGAATACACAGGTTATAGTCAGTTTTCCATCTTATTCAGAGGTTTTTGGGTAGTAGTGAAACTGTTGAACATATTAGTGTTGTGCTGTAGCTTGGGAATGTTTTGAGGAATGGAGCAGAACTGTCACTTACGGAAAGCTGTATTTGGTCTAAATTATACAGATGCCTCATGCATGAAAACATTATCAGAGTGTGAATTAGTTTAATTGTGTTATGTATTTGTCTTATCCACAAAAGACTGGAGCAGATAGAGGCTCATGTTTTTATTCAGAAAGTCCCTCAGGACTAGTTTCTAACTACCTGACTTTACAGATGTAGTCTCTCGACTTCCTTTTATGATGGGACTGTTTCTTTTCTCTCCACCCCCACTAGTTCAGCACACACACACAAAAAGCAATGAATAAAAGTCCTGCTGTGGGGAAAAGCAGGAATCTCCTTTACAACAAAGAGTAAACACATCCAAGGCTTTGTTAACAGTCTCCAGCTTGGGCATAGAGCAGGAAGAGGGGATGATAGGGGATAGAAAACACCCCCTAGAACCTTTTACTTATTGTGTAGGTTGGAAAATCCCAACCTCTCTCAACACCCAAGATGCAAAGCCTGGGTGCTCCCCACTCAAGCAGTGCTAGTAACTGCAAGGTTTCCTTCCTACCTGGCTGCCCGAATGCTAGGGAGCTGTCAGGTTGACTGGAGGCTGGGTGAACTGGTATAGAGTGCTGGTGAAAGTCACTGCATCCACCCTGGGGGGATGAGGGGGCATGGTGCTGCTCTGCCACCGTCACCCCAGGGGTTTGAAAAGCAGCATGCTGCACCACAGGTACTCCCCTTGCCCTTTCCTATGGTGCATCTGCTGAGCTGTCCCATTCTGCCTTTTGAACTCGCAGCATGTGGTCTGAGATTTCTTTGCCAAGTCTTCCGCATCATTTTACTCATTTTTCTTCAACGTTAGAGCTGACGTAAATACTCTAACCCATGAGAAATATGTGCCACAAAGCTTCCACGTCCTTACGGGGAGGGTAAGAAAGATAATGATCATAACCAGAAACTGTACCTGGGCAAATGGCATTGCTTCATCGTCTCAGGGGACCGACTCTGCTGCTTGTCCTTGAGATAAATAGGTTGTGCTTGCCGTTTTCTTGTTTTCTTTTTTTTTTTTCTATGTTTCTTTTTGTCTGGTTATCTTTTGTCCAAAAATAGGTGGTTGCAGTGAATTGAGAAAAAAGGAAATGAGAGCTCTCTAAATAGGACGTGCTTTACTCAGTTCTGCTAGAGGGAAATGTCTATCTATCCCTTCTTTGCTATTAGCAAGCTTAAGGCGGGGAGAATAAAACTCAGAACCTAACCATGGAAAAAGTATTTTTCACTACTACTTGGAAATCTGGATGATCACACAATAACTTGATTCTTTTTTGAGCTGTCATCTCTTTCTGCAGAAAAATCCCCTGTTATCTCAGCCTTGTGATTACTAGTTTTTCTTTCCGTGAAGCAAATGATCATGAGTATAAACCAGTCCTTCTGCTTGAGCCAGTATGCCATGGCTTTATTTGTTTCACCTTTTTTATAGATTGCTGCAGGACGCTGTGAAATTATCATTGGGGGTAAATACGGGTTCCAGAAACATGACAACTTTAGGGATTATATTGAGACATTTTTGATGGTTTTCTGTGATGCAACCAAGATAAATACAAGGTAAGTGCTCTAGACATTTATGTGCTGAAAACTATTTGTGTAAGTATTTTAATGATTAACCGTGCATATGTTTTTAACTTGAATAGAGTAACACTTGCTTAAAGTAGAAACCTGAAATGGGAAGGGACTTTGGGGAATGTTGAACCTGGTTTCTTGTAGTGAAAGTCCACTGCAGCAAAATAGTCAAGACTTACTTTAAAAAGTCATTGTTAGGACTAGTGAGAGCAGAACAAACTGATGGAAACTGCTCCAAAAGCTCATTACTTTTATGAAAACTCAATTTCTGCCTTTCTTCTGAAATTGGTACAAGTCTAGTTCTGATCAGTTATTTGCAAAACAGATGGACTGTGTGTCTCAGGTGGTGACTCGCTTGTGCTGTATGCAGTGATACTAACAGATGTTTATTACTAGTGAAATGTTCTTTCTTGCTCCATGACCTTGTCCTCTTTCTGGACACATAGCATAAATTGCTTATAAAACCCCAGGGATCAACTAATTGAGTATGTTTATATCTCATTAATTTCCAAATCATGTATTTCTTTGTTTGCGTTGAGGGTGCTCCTTTGTTTTTGCATATCCAGCAAAATAGAAGTAGTTTGTGCTTCCCTACTGTGCCAGTTCCCCTAACAAAAAGCTTTCTCAGAGTGAATTCCAAGAATGAATGACAGAGGAGGTTCACTAATATCTTCTAAGTAATATTTCACTAGCAAAGACTTTTTCTCCATTTCCTCTTCACCCAGTGTACTAATTATGATTTTCCTCATAATACAAATTAATAATTTTAACTGTGTAACAATTTGCTGCTGTCACCCTGGTCACTTCTTTTCATTCTTACTTTGCTAAAACAAATTTAGGTGAAAAGTGTTTTCAGGTTTGTTCCTTTGTCTTTTTCAGGAGTGGCTTTGCAAAGTGGACAGTAATGGAGTATATGAGCACGGGTAGTGATAGCAAAGAGGAGATTGACTTGTTGCTAACTAATTTAAATATGTCTGAGGTGATAGACATCATGGAAAACCTTTACCCCGCTGGAGACCTTGCAGTCTACGAAGACAGTTTAATTGCAATGTGTGAAGAAGCAAATCACCATGAAGAACGTGCAGAATCTTTGCTGTTTTGTGAAAGGGAGGTTTCTTTGATGTCCTCCGTCAAATACGGAACTGTGGAAGACCTGCTTGCTTTTGCAAATCAGGTATCCAACACTGCAAAGCAGTTTAAAGGATGCAGACAGCAAGAATCTGGGATCCTCCTGAATATGGTACGTCTCTTTTTTTTTTTTTTTTACTTGAAAATTAGTAGACCTGTGGAGTTAGAAGATTTTAATGAATCTAAAGATCATCCCCAGTCCCGGGAGTAACAGTCAGACTGTTGTTCCCTGTACAAACCTGGGACTGGAAGGAATCTCTGAGGTCATCAAGTCTAGCCCCAGCAGTCTCAGTAAGCTATGGAGAAAGGTCTGTTGTTCAGGAAGATCCACTCTGTTGCCTCTTGGTATCCCTGGAGATGAGAAAACATTTCCCAACATTGAATACAAACGTGAGACACATGGTAAAAAAGCAAAAGCCACAATTATGATGGCTTGCAGGTTTGGGAGATAGTAAGGGTTTTCCAGCGCTGTGTGTTCATGCAGTAAAAAGAGTTTATTATGTAAAATCCAAATAAAGGTCTAGGATCTATTTTATGTATTTTCTGAATTCATTCTATCTGCACAAAATGTCAAAAGTAGTAATATAAGAGGAAAAAGCATATGTTATCAACTGTGGCTTTCAGAATTATAATATTATGTAATAGCACACACTGTTAAATTCAAGCATAGATGCATGGTTTTGAGACATGGTCATTTTTTCCCTAAATTAATTTCTGTTCTACAAGCATCTGTAGATATTAGTGTCCTTGGAATTATGTTTGAAATCAGTTGCTCTGGGAACAAGTCAATTATGAAATGGAAATTTAATCATGTATAGTTGTGTTGCTACTTTATTTTCTTAAGATGCTCTACATCTATCAAATAGCTTGCATGCAATATGTTGTATACGTGAACATTCGTTGCTCACTGAGTAATCACACTGATTACTCAAGTGTGAAATATCACAAGGTATTGCTTTATTCTGATTTAGAGGGAGCAGTGCAGTATTGCAAAACATTTTTAAAAAAATTTAAACTCTGTAACATTGAACTGACACTTACTAATACGAAATGTTTCCTATATTTAGCATAGACACTGTTCTATATACTAGTGGTTGGTTTGCTTGCATATTGTTTCTACAGATGCATGCAACTGGTATGAATAAAGTACTATTAGGTGCATGTGAGCCAATTAAGCAGCTGAGGATTGGAGGCAGGGCATTACCTGTATATGCATTTCAGCATGTGCATCTACACTGTAAATATCTACAGCATTTTAGCAAGGATCAGGAGTGTTTCTGGTTGCTCGCTGACCCCCACTGACTGCACCGTGGCTCACATCATGAAGGGTCTTGGAGCACACAAGCTGGATTTGTTTCAGTTGAAACTAAACTGAAGGTTGTGTAACAGCCACAAATGAGCAGTCATTCCACAGGACCGGGCAAGGAACTAGTCCTGAAAGCCTCGTGAAAGCATGAATAGTGTGGTGGTCATTGCTGCCTTGGTCTCCACTCAGTCTGTGTTACTCCCTAGGACAGGTGTAACCCATGTGAATAGCTAGTCTCAACCCCTTGAAATGCAGAAACAAGCAGGAGAGGTGCTTGGGTTGCTGGTGTCTCTACCTTGGCTCTGATAGGTAGAGGAAAGGCTCATTCTGCATATCCTAAATTAAATATTTTTTATTAAAAGTCAACCCCTTCCCCCGACAGTTAAGAACTTATCCTCCCCAAAATTAAGAACTTCAAAGAATTAACTTATTTCATGTAGATACTCATTACAAATGACAGTTTTAGCAGTCAAGGAGATACTTATCTAGTTGAAAAACCTGAAGGTAATTTAAGCACAGAAAGATTGTCTTACATCTTACAAAGAAATCTAAACCAAATAATCTTCCTAATAGGCTGTTACCTTAAAAAGGGTAGCTGAAGAGCTGAGTACGTGAGGCCGTGTGACAGACATGAAGTGTGATAATATCCTTGATCTACAAAAGTTCTGATAAAGTAGCAGTAAACAGGTTAATGATATCCAGATACTGGCAATACTGTCTATCCCTGCATTAATTAGAAGCATATTCACAGGAAACATTGCTAATTCTTTAGCTGAGAGAATATTAAGAGGCTGAAGAAACAGCAGCAAGACTCAAGCCGTGCTCACATGGCTGTAGTTATGAGTTTGGTCTCTCTGTCATGTGCAGAGGGAGGGAACTGTTTCAGAGGAAGATTTAGAGCAAGATACTGACTTAGATGCTCTGAATCGCTTCCTGGAGAAGCCCTCCTCATCTTGTTAACTGTATAGAGAAACAAAGCTCCCAACATCACGCACCTAAAGCAGACAGTGTGACTCCTGCTCTGTTTTTTTGAACTGCAGTATAAAACTAGAATAAGGTGGCTGGTAAAGTCATGACAGACTTCTTTGACCTTTTACTAAGCAGCAGAAAGTCTGATAGGAGATGGGAAATTAAAATGTGTTCCCCTAGCAAGACATGTGAGATTAGGAAATGCTGAAACTCTTGCTCACATCATATAAGCTAGACCATGAGTAACAGGTATGTGGCACAACAAGTTAGCAGATTACAGGAAGGACAAACATGTGCAGGTAAATCTAATAACAAGAGGTGGGTAATTTCATTGAACCAGCTGCTGTTGTTGTTGTTTCAAGACAATTAATTGCAACTTACACTTTGTAAGTTAGTCAGTGGAGAGAAACGTGGATGCCTGGGCTCTGAATAGAGTGCCACACCTCACATGCTGTTCCCATTTGGTGTTTCTAAATAAAGACTGCTGAACAGATCGTATGCATCATGCATATATATGTGATATTTATTTATTTTTTTTCCACTACATGTATAAAATGAGGCTTGAAGAAGTTTTAACTTCATTCTGACTTTTAAAAATTTGATTTATTTAATGCCACAGATCACACCCAAGAATGGGCGGTATCAAATCGACTCAGATGTCCTCCTGTTTCCGTGGAAGCTGACTTACCGGAACATTGGCTCAGATTTTATTCCTCGGGGAGCTTTTGGGAAGGTGTACTTAGCCCAAGACAGAGAAACCAAGAAACGAATGGCATGCAAACTGGTATGTTAGTTCAGTAGTTTTATCTCTGAGCAAACAGTGTACGTCATAGTACATACAGTATACTTTCAAACATGTCTGCATCAAATTTCACTGTTAGGCTGATGATCATCTTGGTTTTGTTGGCCTGCACAAGGTAGGAAAAATGCAAGTTTTTAACCATTAACATGTTTTAAATTTTTGGCTCTGAGACTGCAGAAGTTTGTGCATTTTGAAAGTATCTGGACGCGTGTGTAAGTGCCACGTGGGCTGGCCTGCTGCGGTGTGGGGGTAGAAGAATTCTGCTTGTCCTGTTGTACTCATGGTGGTAAAATACCAGCATGAGATCACGTCCCTGCTGAAGGTGATAGCAAAGCCATGTTGCTGCAGATGGTTTTAGGAACTCGTCCTTTAACTGGGGTCCTCAGGCTTAAGTTTTCTTCAGTGTCATTAATGTCCCTGAGAATTAAGTTTACTTGCAGCTCTCATTGTGTTTTGGGCACTGACTGAGCTTCAGGTTGTGAGATGTCTCAAAGAAAACTGCTGAGCACACCCCCTACTTTTATGCAAGCCAACATTTTCTTTCAGCCTTACCTTTCAACATACTATTCTGAACTAGGCAGTAAATATTTAGGGTCAGTAAAAGTTCAGCTGGGAAATTGCTTTATATCCCCTGACAGGTGAATAAGTAGCTGTATTACTGCTGTGTGTGGGAAGGAGGCAGTTGTATGTCCTTCCCTTGCAGTCAGTGTATCCACATGAGGACAAATTTAGTTTGCTGCTCCTGCACAACCCACAGCAGAATTAAAGCATCCTAATGATTCTGAAAATACAAACAGTATTTCTCACTGCAATAAATATATTAGCCTCTTACTTGGTGCAGCCACAAACCCAAGGGAAGGAGAATAAAAGGAGCAATATGTAGCCTTTCCATGTGTAAGCAAACACTGGTATTGTTGTCTTGTCAATCTGCCGTCAGTGCTTTCTAAAGAGGCATAGTGCTGCCAGTTGCTCTCTCTAAAGCAGGTTTCATTTCTTCTAAAGATGTAAAACCGTGCTGATAAGGATTGAATCGAGGTCAGTGATGGTCCTGAGCACGGTTACTCTGTAGCCTGTGCTGAGCCCTGCGAGCACTGGTCCGTGTGTCAGCCAGGTGTAGAGTTCTGGTAGAGCAGATGAGAGTGCACAAAGCTAATGGAAAAAGCAGTGGGATTTTTATCTCCTTCACCAGGAAGTTTGCATAGAGCTTTTGCATAACGGCTGGACTTTAACGGGAATAACTCTTACCACATTGCTTTTTCTGGAAGATTGCACTTTTTATTTGGGCAGGATTCCAAAGACTCAACTTTTAACAGCATGTACCTCACCTGGAAGGGAAGAACAAGTCACAGGATCAAAATAAAGCTCCTTATTTTAACAAGTGGATAGGAGTGCTTTGCTTCCTTCTTCCATTTTAATCTATAGGATAATTAGTGTTAGTATAGATAACTTGTTTTTTGAGCTGCTTCTCTGTGGTTTTCTTTCAACGTCATAGGTGCCAGTGGAACAGTTCAAACCGTCAGATGTTGAAATACAGGCATGTTTCCGTCATGAAAACATTGCTGAATTATACGGTGCTATTCTGTGGGATGAGACAATCCATCTCTTTATGGAAGCTGGAGAGGGAGGATCTGTCATGGAAAAGCTGGAAAGTTGTGGTCCTATGAGAGAATTCGAAATCATTTGGGTGACCAAGCATATTCTGAAAGGACTTGACTTTCTTCACTCCAAGAGGATTATCCACCATGATATCAAACGTATGTGTGTGTGATTTCTTGGGGTGCTTTCTGGTCCAAGCTGGGCTGGGGCTGAGACTGAGCTGGGACGTGTAGCCTGGCATATCTGGGAGGCATGGATAATGCTCAACAAATGAGGTCATAATTCCTTTGCCTTTCTTGAGCAACTCAATTTGAAATCAGCAAAATGAGCAAAATTTTCAGTCTGAGTTAAGCCAGAAGTTTCTCTCTTCCCATGTTAAGTTCATCCTGAGTGCTTCCATGCCCACCTTGTACTTGCACCTTCTTTTAGGTTTTATGTTGCTGCATGGCTGTTCCTCAGTGTGAGATGCTTTGGGAATGAAATACCTAATTTGTACTTTTATTTTTCCTAAAAACAATTACTGTGAATTTTAGTACATATTTGCTTTTATAAAGCAAAAAATGACACGTATAAATAATCAAAACCTAGTGATACTAAATGTAAATTAAATGCATTAATATTAAATTGCTTTAAAATTTAATTTTAATGCATTACATTTATTTTAATATTAAATACTGTTTCTCTTAGCACCACCTCCCCCTGCAGACAGACAAACTCTGCCTTTCTAGTATCAGGATTTCTAATGAAGATTGATCTCATCTGCAAGTTAATTTTTGCTAAACCTGAGGGAAAGATCCAAATTGAAGTGTTACAATGAACAGATGTCAGAAGATGATTGTCAGGAATTGCTACATTTTTATCTTGGATTTGCTTTTTTTTTAAGTTAATAAGGGTCAGTAGTTTAGATGTAAGCCTTCAAGATTCTGACAATAATAAAACTGCTTAATTTTTCCTTTAACTGGACTTTCTCACTTGTAGTTAGAGGCTTTCCTGGGAGTTTATTGTAATTGTCAATAACAACAACATTAATTAAAAGGCTTAAAACCCAAACCTGCCAAACCCAACCCACTATATCTAGATAGTGAATAGCAGTGGCCCGTTGTGAACGTGGTGAATATATGGGCATGTTTTGTGTTTTCCAGCCATTTTCTGCATTACTGGTTGCAGGGCAGGAGGTGAGGCAGAGGCCACCAGGCCTGGAGGTCCCTGTGCACAAACCCTGGCCAAGCTCCTGCCTGCAGGAAGCTGCTTTGTTTGAGGGGGTGAGCTGGGAATCCAGGCCCTTAATGGTAGCTGTGCCCCACTGCCTGGCTGGTGTATCAATAGAAAAGACTGTTTCCCAAACATCTCTGATTTTCTCCCTCACGGCTCCATTGCTGTTGAGTCTCTGTTCTGCTGACACAGGAGGAGCTGGGCTTTTCACTGAGAGAAGAAACTGCCCTCAGCCAGGAAGGGGAGAAGGACTTTCTGTTGGCTCTTAGGAGTAGTTCAGTGCTGCCACACATTGTAACCCTTGGTTGGAAAGCAGTTCAATCACAATGCTGGCTGGAGGGGCCAACTTCAGTCCAAAACCAGCCAATGCTGAGGCTGCAGTCCCAACCAGGCAGCAGAGCCTGCTGTGCTGTGGCAGTGTGGCTCTCTGCACTGTCTTTTCTGTGGCATTTAAGTCCTTCTCTTCAAAGATATCTCTAAAATTACACAATTATTGCATACTTTTGTTGCACTGGTAAGGAGGCAGGTACATGAGGGATTGCATCAGGAACCAGCACCGCTGAAATGAAGCTGGTGTGTTCCCACTGGGTGGTCACAGTGGGCACACTCAAGATGGAAAATGACCCACAGTTTCCTCTGGGAGAAAATGTGTTTCTATTGTGTAACTTGGAGACTTCATTTATGCACATCTTCTGAAAGAGCAAACAAGAATTTCTTGGGGCTTACTCGGAGCACTACCTTCATAAATATTTGATCTGAAATACAACTGCAAAGAAAACCCGAGTACAAAGCTGTGCCTCGGGCAGAGGTTTATGAGGAAAGTGAATTAAGATCCTAGATGCTGCTGCAGTTCAGTGGGAGTTTGGAACCTCGCATCTTAGTACTTTTGCAGCCATAGCCTTGTCCTCTCAACACACTGGGCTGCTCTCACTGGCCGGTGCAGGAGACTGGTGTGGCTGCTGTGGAGGGACCTTGGTTTCTCTCTGCTGCTGTCCTCATTTAAATTGTTAGTGTACAGAAACCTTTTGGTGACCAACAGTTATGTTGTTTATAGCCAGACCTCCACAGCATGATCTCACACCTTGAAGGCCATTAAACATCTTCAGAGCAAGCCTTTCTGTGCTGATGTAGGTCTTCCACCTTCCTTATCTTCAAACAGTTTTTCTCTCTCTTTTTTTTTTGTTTTGTTTTGTTTTAGCTATAAAAATGGCCAAACATTGATTCTTCTTTTGCATAAGGCCAGATTGATTCTTAAGATATTGTTTTAAATGGGACCTAATCTCTATCAGACCTATTTTGGCTATAAGGACTGTATCAGCCAATACATCCAAATGAAACAAATATGTAAAAATAAATGCCCAGCCTGCTACCAACTTAAATGTTGTAATTTTTGTTTTTACTTTTAGCAAGCAACATTGTCTTTATGTCAACTAAAGCTGTTTTGGTGGATTTTGGCCTAAGTGTTCAAATGACTGAAGACATTTACTATCCCAAGGACCTTAGAGGAACAGAGGTAAGAACCTGAAGGGACAAAAGCCCTTATATTGTATTACTCTGGTGGTTGTGATGCTTAGGCTTAAAATTAGAGCTTGATGGTAGAAGCTTGGGCAAAAGAGTTTTATAGTCAAAAAAATTCCAAACATTAATATAATCTCAGTTATATATTTTTAATTTGCTGAATGGAGAATCAGGTGTTACACTTGGAAAGCTGTGTCACTTTCTCTGCAGTCCCATTTGTTAGTGACTATTAAACCTGAAGTCAGAGAACTCAGGGTTCACTGAGGTCAAACAAAGGAACAGTACTCTGAGGAGGGTTGTTTGCAGCAGATAAGCTGCTAGTCAGAGACACTTCAGACAGGAATTTGTTCTTTAGTCTAGCAAAGATTTCTTCTGAGATACCAGCTGTGGACTGGGGTGACCTGCTCAACACAGTAGTTTGACTCCTCCTTTGAAACTGCAGATATTACAGACCTCGAAGTTTCGTTCCTCAGCATGTCTAAGCTCTGTTCTCCATCTGCATGTAACCTTCTTGTCCTTTGGGGGTTATGTATGGCACAGTTGATAATTATCTGCTAAACTTGCTTAGCCATTACAGTGATGGAGGTGGGGGCCTTGTAAATATTCTCAGTGACTTTGATTCTGAATATGCACAGAGGTTCTGCCCACCCAGGGCTGAAGCTTTAGCAAACAATCAAGCAGCAACAATTAGCTTGGATAGCTGCTGCAGAGGTGGCTTTGCATTCTCTCTGTTGCCAGAGGAGTTTGTTTACAGGAAACACTTCAGCTGAACTGCTGGCACTTAACCATTTGGATAGGCTTCCACAGCACAGGTATATGTTTAGAGGAGATACTTGTATAACTGACAAAGCATTTCACTCCATGGAACTGTAGGATAAACCAAGACTTCACAGAATGTCAGGCTTCTTTAAGTACAAACAAAATAAAACCCAAAGATATTTGGGACAATACTTGAATGTTTGTTTTCACTGTCTTTCTAGTCAGGGAAGTTAAGAGCTTAAAATACTGTACTGGAAGCAACTTGCTCTATGGTATTTAAGGTACAGGCTTTGTGGATTTCCTGTTTGTTTTTATTTCGGTTTGGGGTTTTATTGTTTGTTTAAGGGCATTATGTGTGCTGTTAATGAGAGCAAGAAAAGTGGTGGGAATGAGTTTGAGCCCTGGTAGAGTATTTCCTGGGTGTAAACAGGGAATTTCCAGGTTTGTGGACTAGTGATGATCTGCTCCTGGCTGTTGGAGGACAGGGCAAGCACATGTTGGTAAGAGCAACTGTGAAAAACAGTTCTTCGTTTATGAGGAAGAAAATTATTCCAGATTGTTGAGCACCTGCAGTCATCTCCTCAGAAAGCAGATAACCCCCACAGCCCTGAAACGGGGTGGTGCTTGGTGTTTGCTGCTTCAGGGGAAGGGTGGAATCACAGAATCATAGAATCATTCAGCTTGGAAAAGACCCTTGGGATCATCCAGTCCAACCATTAATCTTACTCTACAAATTTTACCCGTAAACCTCATCCCCCAACACCACATATGAACGACCCTTAAACACATCCAGGGACGGTGACTCAGCCACCTCCCTGGGCAGCCTATTCCAGAGTCTGGCTACTCTTTCTGTGAAGATTTTTTCCCTAATGTCCAGTCTCAACGTAGGCAGTCCTCAGAACCAGCAGTCCTGCTGTTTGGCCACAGCATTGCAGACCAGGAGGCTGCAGAGACAGCACTGGGAAAGGAGATTTTTCAAATACCAATCAAAGGCTCAGGAACATCATGAATGCTACTACTGTGTATGTTTTTAGGCTCACAGTTTTTCTCCTAGGCATCTTCCTCTCCACAGAGTCTGTGTTCAGCCTTGTGGGGTGCCTTATCCAGTTACCCACAAATCCTTTAGCTTTTGATAGCACTGGCTTTCTTGATTATTTTTTTTTTCACAGTAAGATCTGGGCTCTCCAAAGTCCTCCTGGGTTTTGCAGCCTTTATTATACAGTCTTAAGTGGTGCAGTTGTCCAAGAGTGCTGCTTCTGTACGTATTTCTGCAACTCATTAGGGGTCTATAACTGTCATGCAGTGTCATATCAGTGAGCTGCTTGGTTTCTGTTATTATGTGTGGTATTGGCAGGGACTCGTGTCCACAAAGGAGATGGCAGTTGGGGTTATCTTTCCCCTCTGCATGTTCTTCTCTGAGGGTTTAGGGTTCTTATTCGCTTCTATAGCACAGGAAGTCTGAATGTAGTGAATGTTCATGAAAATGAATCATCACAATTCTGGGCAGAATTACTGAAAGATAGTTAAATTTTGTAGCATGAAAAGCCTGGGTTGTGTGGACAGGCTACGTATGAGGCATGCAGCACAGTATACTGTGGTTGTGATGAAACTGCTCTGCAGGAAATACTTCTTTGAGGCATTTACTACACTTTCTGTTGTGCTTCTGCCACTTTAACGTGTGCAAGCTCCAGTTTCAATCACTTGAGGGAAGGAAAAAGCTGTCTGCTAAGGTTTATTGACTGTGGAAGGTGTGATTTGTTTGCACGAAGGCTAAAATAAAACTAGTGCAGAGTGAAGAGAAGGACTGGTTTTCAGCCAGGTTGTGTTGCTGGTCTGACTGGCAGACAAGTGCCAGCCCAGCAGTAGGAAGGACTGAGAAGGGGAAGGTATCCAGGGCTTGGGCTGCCTGTTTGGGCGACAACAGACTCTTGGGCCAGTCTAAATCAGTCTGAAATCACAACTGTGGTGCACATCTCATTTTTGCTTTTTGTGCCTGTGCAATCAAGGTGCATCCTGACTGTTCTCACACTTTGACTATAGCTGCACACAGGTTCTTGTTCCAGCATCCTATTCTCCTCAAGAAGGCAATTGCTTCTTGTTTAGATAGATTTTACTCAAGTGGCATTGTATTTGCTAGTGACTTTTTTTTTTTAACAAAAGTAGACATTCTGTTCTTTGCCTCTTAATGAAACTGAAACGTGGCTGGTGCAGACCACTTATTCTCCTAGCCAAGAGAAAAAGCAACGGATGGGAGTAAGTAGCAGCTCTAGATGCCTGCTGAACCTTTCTTTGCACATGCTTCCAATCTGAGGCTGTTTGCAGATATGATATATGATTTACTGGGAAATACTCCCTGGAATTTGCGTGAGCCCTACAGCCATTCTCAGTCTGTGGTAATAAGTAGTCAAACCATGAGGCAATGACTTAACTTCCTGCTCTTGTGTCAGTTAATGGCTTTTAATGTGATTCTTTGTGGCAGGATGACTTGAACTAATTAAAGTCCTATTTGGCTTCTTTAGAGGGAAATTGGTTGAGGGAAGAGTAGAAACCAGAAGCAAATAGGGCAGCTTGCTAGCCCAGTGTGTTGTGGGCTGTGCCCACGTTGTGCTGAAACGTACTTCTTTGGCTGGTGATGGTGGCAGAGCTGTGTGGGCAGCTCCTGCCAGCCACGGGGTGTGCCTCCTGTGTCCTGCCCATTTGGTTCTCCTCCAGCTGTGCTCTGAGCTACCTGGAGCTTCTCCTCCAGCTGTGCTCTGAGCTGCTTGGAGCTGGCAGGAGCTTCCTACCAAATCCTTCTTCAGCATCGTGACAAATCCGAATGTTTCAATTAAATATTTGGATAGAAACTGTGTTTTGTTTTGGATGAGATTAGAATTTTTGGTTTGAAAAAGGATGGAAGAGGGTTGCTTGCCTTAAGAGCTGCTCTGGGGAAAGGGCACAGAGTGGGACTTTAAGAGACCTAGTTTTTAATTTATGCATTGCCTTAGACCTGGCTGGTTCCTCACCATCCCATCTCTTAGGGTAATGTTCCAACGTGCAGGTTATTGGAGAAGGTGGGGAGAGGAGAAGAATGAGGAAGACAGGAAGATGTGTATCTGTCAGTTCTGCCCAGAAGAGTTGTGTGGTATCCAGGGTAATAGGGATTTCAGGGGTGGACTCCTACCCCAGCTGTGTGGCTAGCAGTGGGGGTCACCCTCTCTCTTTAGCCTACTGTGTGCCCATGTTACTCCAGCAGAATGAAGCAGTCCCAGCAGTGCCCTACAAAGCAAATTGACAATTCAAGCACATTCTTTTGCTGCAGTGGGATGAGGTTCCTGCTACACAACTGAATGAAGCAGAAGCATGACTTGAACCTCAGCCTCTCACAGCTTGTCAAAGTCCTGTAGCCACTGAACTGTGGTCTGTCTGGGGGAGGCACACCTGGAATATGAGTTCATCCAGGTGCCAAAAAAACCCAAACCTTATTCCCCAGATAGTGCTTGTTGTTTAGGCTGCAGGTACTATTGGGATGCATCCCTTCAGAGGAGGATTTTCCAGATCGCAAAATGTCATGATTTAGCTTTGCTTGTTGTTTTCCCCTATTACTTATTTAATTTATTTTTGACAATTCTTCACAGATTTACATGAGTCCTGAAGTTATCCTCTGCAGAGGCCACACAACAAAAGCGGACATCTACAGCATGGGAGCTACTATTATTCATATGCAAACTGGCATCCCACCCTGGGTGAACAGATACCCTCGTTCTGCGTATCCATCCTACCTCTATATTGTAAGTGTCCTTAGCAAAGCTGTAGCTCAGTTTCAGTTGAAAGATTTCCTGTATTCTTCTTGGGAAAGCTCTGGTCATAAAAACTGTCAAAATACTTGTCAAGAGATGATACCATTCTTTTTGCCTCGAGGGAGGGAGGGAGGGAGGGAAGAAGTGGAGTATTAGAGGAAGACAGAGGCTGAGCAGGAGTCATCTCTGTCATTTGTGTTAGAATTTATAGCCATTGGGTTTACTGCAAGAACAGGATTAGAACAGTGGGAAATTTGCTTCAAACAAGTCCATCTGTGTGTCGGTTTTGCTTAGAAGTTGGAGGTAAAAACTGGAGCCTGGCAAATTTGATTCTCTTTTCTTCCAGTGTGATACAGAAATCTGGTGAATTTGCATTGCACTGGATTTTAAGCTTGCTTCGAGTTGCTTTGAGTTTTAAAATTTGTGATTAAACTCTGGTTTTAAAAAGATGGACTTTGTGCAGTTACATGTTCTGTTCTGATTGATCAGCCCAGCTTAGTGAGCTGATGAGTTGTAAGTGGGGAATTCCCAGACCCCTCATGTGCTCATCTGTGACTTCCTCTTCCATTGTTTATGGAATAACTGTTTCAATAATCTTTTTTATTTTATTCCAACAGATACACAAGCAAGCTCCCCCCTTAGAGGACATTGCTGAAGACTGCAGCACTTCCATGAGAGAGTTGCTAGAAGCAGCTCTAGAAAGGAATCCCAACCATAGGCTGTCTGCAGCAGATTTACTGAAGCACGAAGCCTTACACCCACCCCCAGAAGAGCAGCCACGGTGCCAGAGTCTGGACTCGGCGTTGTTTGAAAGGAAAAGGCTACTCGCAAGGAAGGAGCTGCAGTTACCAGAAAACATTACAGGTAATGGTATCAGGATTACTGACCTTGCACTTACTCGAGTTTTACTTTGTGTCAAAGCTTGATTTGAGTATGTAGAAACACACAAAACTAAAAAAAGATTCTGGAAAGAGACCAGTAAAAAACCCTATCAGATGAGATATGGGCCAGAGCTCATTAAGTGGGATGTAAAATGCCCATTGACTTCAACAGAGGAAAAAGCCAGAATTCCGCTGCTCCAGAAGAAGGAACTGGCTCATAAAAAAGTCCTAGCAGTCATTCAGGACACTTCATGAAATATAGGTTGCTGTCTCAAATCGCCTTAATTTGCTGGAGTACTGGAGATGTTTTTTTACCACTAGTCATTTCTTAACAACAATTTTAAAGAAAGTCCAACAACTGCCACTTTTCCCCTCCTTAAAGAAAAAGACACACACAAACCCGTAACTGCAATGCTGCAGAGTGTCTGCAGTACAAGCCCTTTGTTTTAAAAACAAAAATGAGTGTAGGATAGAACTTCATTCCCCTTGTGCCTTAATAAGTGTTTTATGAAGGATAAGACCTGGACTCGTTAGGAAACTCAGTGTGTCCTTAGATAATATCAAGCCCAAGGGAGATTTTGTGCCAGCAACCTGCTAACAGGCTTCAAAATGCTTTTCTTCTGAAATATGCTAGGAGGGTCCCGACAAAAGGAATTTAAAAACCGACCCCAGACAAGTGGTTTATTTGAACTGTGATAAATATTTGAAGAGATATCTGTGCAAAGTTTTGGGTACTGCAATTCATAATTGTTGCAAGGAATCCACTTAATATTTAAATCGATCACATCCTTTGCATCTAGAATGGCATTGCTCCTTCTGGAGTTTGCCTTGTGGGTGCATAATCCCTTGACTGCCTCAGGCCAACTGAATCAGTTCTTTTGAAAATGAAAAAATATTTGGCCATTAAACTGGAACTTGTTTAGGTGCTTGAGTTTCCCAGATACTCATTGTACAAGCATTCAGGGGAGTTCTGCCATTGCAAACCAGATCTGGTTCTTCAGACTTTGATTTAAAAGAAAGAAAAAAAAACCAAACCAAAGCCTGAGACCGATGACCCCACATTTGTTCTGTTTTGTCACATCCAGTGACACAAAGATGATGTCATCTGTTTAGATGAAAATTCCCCTGTAACAAAGGGGAATTCTGAGCTGGCAGAAAGTTAGCAGGTTTTTTTCTTGCACCAAATTCTCCTTTAGCTCTGTGTCTCAGAGGATGAGGAAGCTCTGCCTAGCTGTCCCAGCTGCTGGAGGGCTTTTTTTTTAAATAGTTGAACAGACTTGGCTATTTTCAGTAGCAAACTGCTTACTTTTCTTTGCCCTAGAGTTATGCATTGATTTCTTATCTTTTATTTTATATGAGGTTTATACTGTATAGTCCTTAAAAATGAAGCTTTCCAAACAACAGATAAATAAAAACAAAGATTAGGCCAATAATTCCAGTAATGTCTGCAACCATGAAACTGAACTGATGTAGCTACTTGTGAAATAATGAGATGCTTTGTCTGTTTCCTTTTAAGATTCCTCGTTGTGTACTGGGAGCATGGAAGAGTCAGACTTGCTAAAGAGGCAACGATCGCTCTACATAGACCTTGGAGCTCTAGCTGGTTACTTCAATATTGTTAGGGGACCACCAGCCTTAGAATACAACTGACTCAGGAACATTGTATGTCAACAGGTCAGAAATGGACCTCTACCTCTTAAAACATGATTTAAAGACTTTATTTTCAAATTTGTACATAAAAATATTGCCATTATAGGCTGTCAAATGTGAATAGTGTTTAATTGCACAGATGATTAAGCTAAACCCTTAGGGGCTCTGATAAGCTGATCCCAAGCAATGATATTTGTGCATCTGATGGTTGACCAACAAGAAGATGGCAAAGAGAACACTGCTGGGAATGTCTTAATCCAGGATATCTTCCTGTGCTGGGCCTTGCACTTTTATAAAAAATATAATATATGCTTGCAAATACCGCCATGGAAAAAAAAATATATAATTGAGCATGTGGGCTGTAAGATTCAGTCTCTCTGATCTGTCCTTAGAGAAAACTTGCCAAAAAATCCAAGTCTTTGATTTAACCAGTCAAAGACTTGGTTCAGTCTTGTTCTGTCCTTGAGGCTTGGCCAATCTCTGGTCAGTCTTAATGAAAATCGGGCCCCTCCATAAGCTGAGCTAATTTCTGTCAGCAATCTCCGGAGCCAAAGAATCCCTTGGTTACAAACGTGTTTTAACTTTGCATCTTCCCTGGGCAGGGTGCTGTCCCCCTTCTCTGTGGGTGGAGGGAATCCTTCACTGGCTAGATCAGTTGGTTTTGGGAACAGCACAGCAAGCTGGCCCCGACAAAGCACGACAGTGACTCCACCTGCTTCCTACGTTACAGCTACTGCAAGGGTATCTTGGGTAGTTCTCGAGGATAGATCAAGTGTTATTCCCTATTGGTAACAGTGGGAAGGCTCCATTTTGTACACCTGTATAACTGCTGTGAGTGCTATGGTTTGGAAAGCGTGTCATTAGTGACAAGCTGTGTTTATGTTCCTATGGAAATGGAATTGTATTGTTCTTGCTGTGCCTCATATATTTGAAACATGATGTTTTGGATGATAGTAAAACTATGTAAGCAACATAGTTCTGTACATCCCATGGGATGAGAATGTAAACTTTTATAAAACTCTCTTTGATGCTTAGGATGACTCTTTATAAGCATTTGTGTTAAAATGGCATACTATGTATGTTGTACACTGAATGTTTTTGTGAAGCACAGTCTCTTTTTCATATGTCTCTTATTTAATGCTGCTCCTATCTAACACGTGATCTTAAGCAGATTATTTCTAGTTTGATACTGATACGGTTAAATGAATAAATCCAGCTCGGTGCCTTGAGATGTGCTCACTCTGTTCTTTCGTCTCTGAAAACAGCATGGAGCTGTGACTGTATTTGGGCCAAGCTCCCCTCCTGTGGCCCATGTACACTACACACGTCAGCCCACTTGAGGGGCAGTTGGGTGAAGGTCATCGCTGATGGATGTTGGACTTTGGTAATTTTCTGACAAAATCTCATTCTCAGACCCCAACACTCCTGGACTGCCTGGATGTTGCACAGCAGTTGTGTACAACATGCAGCACCCCAGACCTGATGTTAACTGCTGAAGAAAGACCTGTTGAAAATAACCTGCCTGCTGCAGTGCTTTTGTGCAAAATCTCTAGATGACTAGTTGTTTTGAGGAGAGCTCTGTAAGGGAGACCTCTTCGTATTTATACTGGATGCAGTGATTGGGATATTTGTGGATTAGACTTTCAGTGTAGATGGCTTAAAGAAAACATGACCTTAGGTTAGGATGCTCACTGTTGCCTTGGGAGACCGGGGTTTATTTTTCTGATCCTTTGCTGATTGCTTTTGATCTTTAATGAGATTCATAGAATTCGTAGAAAGCAGCTTTTCAGGTAACTGGAGGTGGATTAAAAATCTCTTCCCCAGTTTCCCTTCTATAAGATCAAGGTGTTTATCCCCACCAAATAGTGGCTAGATGTTACATGGATTATCAAGTGCCTGATCCATGTTGGGATTACAGTCTGCTAGAGGGCTTTTACCATTGCTTGAAAAATGTTACATTGATTTTTCTGCTTTTATTTTTTTCTTTAATGCCGTCCTCCTTTTCCCCACAAAGTGAAATGATTTAGCATGAAAATCTGCATAAGGGGACAGGCTCCCTATTTAAGATTAGTTCTTTGTATATGGCTGTTATATATCTTCACACTATGCAAGCAATAAGTGACCAGCTTATCCAGAGTAATTGCAGTTTATGTATTGCCAGACATAAGGTTTGCCTGAGTGAACCACTAGTTCTTTACAGGCACATCCACATGTCTAAACAGTATGAGGCTTGATGATAAATACCACTTCAGACTGGTGCACAATCAACAAGTAGCTGTTCAGGTACACTGAACATCAAGCATTGCTGCCAGCTCTGGGAGCTTTCTAATAGCTGAAGACTATTTTTCAGGTGAAAAATAGTCAGGCTGCAGCTAAGCAGGGATTTCTCTCTGGAGCAATACATCATATCCCAAGCATATCACATCCCTCGAGTGTATCCCACGGTGATTGATCCCTGCGTTGTGTAGGTTCACCTGTTTGTGCCACCACCTGGGTAATGAGATCAGGGAAATGAACTACATTAGAAATAACCTGGAAGGGGGAAGATTGTTTCTCTGGTCTGGTTGCCTGAGCAGCCGTACTTGGAGTGATCAAGGCTGTAGGTAAGGTAGAGGGAAGGAGAAGGAATGGTGGGAAAACCCGGTCCGCACAAGCCCCAGGGGGATGCCTGGTTTGCACTGAGCTGTGGGATTCTGCAAATGGTTTCCCTCTTCTTCTGCTGATTTCTGGTTTGTAGTTTCACTTTCAGGGGAATCCTGATACTCATGTTAACTGCAAAGGAAAATCCAAGGGTGGGGAGAAAACCACTGCTCACAGTAACTGGTGAAATTAGGGAGCCAGAGGGGCCTTTTTCTCCTCCTGGGCTTAGCAGGTCTCTTGTCATCAGATCAGCCTACAGCCCTGAAACTGAGCCCACCACCATTCTCCTCGATTGGGCTTCCTGGTGTGAGCAGCCCACAGTGGGTTTGGAGATCATTTGGAGAAGTGCTGAGCTCCCTGCTGTTTGTGAAGGAAAATCAGGTCATGCCTTTGAAACAACAAAGGGGGAGTGGGAGAAGTCAAAGCTCCTTTTTACCAGGTTTCTTGTAGCTGCTGCTTCTTTGCATCCCCTGCCCCCACTCCTCTTTCCCATGCCTCCAGCGAGAGAGAGCGTTTAGCTCACTGCCTGGTTCCTGCAGGTTTCTAAACCTCTTCTAAAATCAGGCCCTTGTTTTTATAACCCTGAAAAAAATGTCAGTGGCCAGAAGAGACTGGGAGGAGCAATTGGAAGAAGCAAAGCTAAAGATTTTCTTGCCTGGAGGTTAAATGATCTTCCCTGTTAAACCAAATGGAAGTTTGAGAAAAGCTGCAGTAGAATTACAGAACAGTCTGCCAGGCCCTCCCCATGTGCCATGCTCGTGGGGATGGTCGGGGAGGACCTTGGACAAGTGCTGGTCCCTTTGTTGAGACCTTGGGGAAATAGCATATTGCTCTTCTGGCTAAATGTCAGAAGCGAAGCAGCATCTGGGGAAGGGACATTGGAAGTGTGACCCCCTGCAGCAGCTGGAAACACCAAATGGGTCAGCTGGGAAGAGCTGCGGCGCAGGGAGCTGCACAGTGCCGTGTGGGGGTGGCTGAAAACAGCTTCCCTTGAGGCTGTACAAGCTGCTTCCAAGGCAAGCTCAGACACCTTGGGCAAGGACTTTGCTTCCTACGCTTTGCTTTGCATCATGTGACCAGGACTTTGTAAATGCCCAGCAAACGAGCACCAAAGCACTGTTTGCAGCCTGAGCATCTTTTCTTTTCCTTACAGGAAAGGCCCAGCAAGGTCTGTTTCTAAAACTGTCACCAACCAAAGCTAATCATCTGGGCAAAGGGAAAACAAGTCCTTTATAAGTGGTACCTGCTGGCGAAACTCGGCAACGCCCCAAAAAATCCAGCTGAACCTTGGGAGTGGCTCATTGCAGAGCCATTGGTGCACTCGTGCTGCTTTGGGCTGGCCACCAGAAATAGTCCTGCTGACTGATACTGGGGCAGGGTGACTCACCGAGGAGGCGGTGAGCTGCTGTGACAGCCACGAGCCTTTGCTTACCGATGTCCCACACCTCCTGAGCGAGGCAGCACCACGTGCCACCTGAGAAGTGGGGTGACAATGGTCACAGGATCAGTCTGAGTGTGTCCAGAGAGGCTGTCAGAGGGATGCTCCAGGGGGAGGTGTGCCAGAAAAAACCGTTTCTGTGTAGCTGATCCTCGTCAAAGCTACATGCAGGAGCAGCACCATGCTCACCCATAAATCTGGTCTCAAGTGTGACCCTTGTTCCAGTAGGAGCCAGCTTCAGAGGAAGGATGATACCACAGTGTCCATGCAGAGAGGGACAATGCCCCACTTGCAGGCTATGACACCAAGCATAGCTTTGCCAATATGAAAAAGCCAAATAAATGATGTTTGAAAATTTTAAAATACCTCCTGATGCTGATAGCAAGTGATGTGCTGAAGCAGCACACAGCCAAAGAAGGACAAGGGATGGAAATGAGAGACAGGCAGGAGGAACTTGATGAGGTGTATGTGGAGCCCTAGAGGAGGGGGTGGCAGGAAGGTGTCCATCAAACCTCCAGAGTCAAAGTGCCAAGGAGCCAGCAAGCAGGCCAGAGGCTTGTTGAGGCTACTGGCTGTGCAAAAGGTTGCCTTCTCCTGTAACTTTCACTCACAGTAAGCTAAGGTCAACTTTTTTCTTACTCTGCACCCCTAAAAAAAAAAAAAAAAAGAAACGAAAGAAAAAGAAAACCACAGTTTGCTCAAAGAGGAAGTATTTATAATAAGTGTGTGAATTCCCAGTGTAGGTCTTGTCTCTCTGTCAGCTCCTCTCTTGTCTGTCTAAAGTGCAAGTGAGCAGGAGCTGCTGTGTATGGAGCTGACCCTTAGCAGAGCCTGTGCCTGTTATCACACCATCAGCACAGATGCTGCTTCAGGAGCCCTTAACCACCAGTGGTATAAAGATCTCCAACCTCAGAGCTGTTGTGCATCACTTTTGTGCATAATGGTAGTAGCCTCCACTTTTGTGCATAATGGTAGTAGTCTCCAAGCCAAGCTTGGTGACCCCATCACCCATGTCACCTTCCCTCCCATCTCAGACCATTCACTCTCCCTCTGCAGTGCCATCTGGTCCCCACAAGTCACCATCTGTACAGCACATCCCGCAGTGCCAGCCAGCCTGGTGGCGCGCTGGCATGGGTGCAGAGGGATGTTTGGGGAGACTGGCCCTATGGCTCTGCTTCTGTGCTGGATCACCAGCCTCTGGAGGTGACTAGGCCACTAGTCACACAGGTGGAGCTGTTTGGGGACCCCCGGCTCCTTTGCCTACTGAGCTCCCACCACAGTGTCTGGGGATAGTGGGGTTCAGCTGCTGCCCTGGGCAGTGTCAGGAGCATGGCCATGCTCTAGGGATGACAGGACTCAGTGGCACTGTGCTCCCACCTCCCAGGTGTCAGTGGCCCAGTGACAACCTGGATCACTGGGAGCGTCCACCAGGTGATCCTCTTCTAGGGCACTGGAGCCAGGCACTTCAAGGGCCATGGCTACGCTTTCTGGCATACAGAGATGGCAACACCAGGGCACTAGGGATGCCAGCAAAGGCTCCCACTAAGGGATGAGTTTGAGAAATCGTCCAAAAACTCCGTGTAATGATATCTGGTCTAACTGGCTCCCTCCTTGCCCTGCAGAAGGGCTGTGGAGAGACATGTATGCTGCATCCATGCAGATTTCAGTGTAGGTGGATTTGAAAGAACAAAAAAATAGGTTTCACAGACTCAGGCATTGTTACACAAACACCAACTTCATGTACACTTTGGGTTATTTTCAGGGGAAACTGAACCATTTTCTGCGTAAGAAGTGATCTTTTCAAGCAAGAAGTATCCCTTGAGTTTACATTGTCTCTTCCCAAGAAATATGAAAACATCTTTGGCTGGATCACATCCAATAACTCATCTTGCCAAAAGAGTAACATTTCGGGGAAGAGAAATGACCCAAATAATGTTAAAAATGTCTGTGAAGGTCTGGCTCCCTTCCTGCACTATTTTAAGTGCAGATTTGATAAGAAGTCAGAAATGACCTGGAAGGAGGAGGCCTCGAGGTGTGTCTCTCAGCATGCATATCTTAAAGAGAGGCGTGGTATTTCCTCCTGCACCCTCTGAAATTTGTAAATGGGGCCAGAAGCATTCTTCCCTGATGAAGGGGGGTGACTTCCAGTGATAATTTCTCAGGTGGATGCTTTGCAGCATTGCACATTCAGACACCTGAAGCCAGAACTAGCACGCGTGCCCATCAGCGAGCATCCCTGCACACCTCGTGTTCTGGCATGCCAAAGGATAGGAGGCACCACCCAGCAAACCCCTCCATAAGTGGAACTTGGGCAAGAGCCACTTTTTATGCACACCTCCAGACCACGTGTTAAGAGACATGTGAGATGAAACTGGCACAGTAGGAAGGCTTATTGAAGATGGTCAGCAGTAGCGACCTGTCATCCCTCAGCTCCCTGGGAAAAGAAGGCAAATTCTAGATTTAGGCAAAGAAATGTGGTACTCCATGCAAACTTCAACTAATTCCAGCTGTTTTAAGCTTGAATTTGCCTTCTTTTCACCTGGAATGCTACGTCCAGCTCTGGAGCCCTCAGCACAGGAAGGACAGGGACCTGATGGAGCAGGTCCAGAGGAGGCCACAAGGATGCTCAGGGGCTGGAGCACCTCTCCTACGAGGACAGGCTGAGGGAGCTGGGATTGTTC